>CM044394.1:47125000-47377500 GCA_024322285.1 Musa beccarii | reverse complement strand
GTATTTCAAATTATTTGTTGGCACAGACAAAATAAGGGAAAACCTCTGAAATGATTTCAATATTGGACCTTGGACATATAATAGTTCCGAATTGAATCTCTTTAGAAAGAAGATCTTTTGTCTCATGGTAGCCTGCTCCATCCCCTTATGAAACTTTTGTTATTGGGTTAGCCATACACTTCACATGTTTCTAGCGATTCACATGGCATCATCAAATGATACAAGTCTTGGATAAGAATCTACAGCGCACTAGAATACCTTTGTTGACGATCCTTTACTCCGACAACATCTAAGGTTCCTTGAACAATGTGATATCTCACACCGGGAAAATCCTTAACCCTTCCTCTTACTAATACTACAGAATGTTCTTGTAAATTATGGCCAATACCAGGTATATAAGTAGTGATTTCAAATCTAGAGGTTAATCATACTCTGGCAACTTTACGTAAGGAAGAGTTTGGTTTTTTTGGGGTGATAGTGGAAAAGATGACAGATAAGTCACCCTTACTATCACTCTACAGAACCATACATGAGATTTTCACCTCATACGGCTCCTCGTTCAATTCTTTCGAAGTAATTGGATCCTTTTCTTCGTTCGAGAATCTCCTCCCTTATTCCACTCTATCCCAAAGAGTAACTAAGACCAATTCAATCACGTTTTCATGTTCCAATTGAACACATTCCATTTATGATCAAAGGGGAAGATTATTCTTTTTACCAAACATATGCGGATCAAATCATGTTTTGAATATCTACTTTTTTTTTTTGCTTTATTCTTTATTTCATTTCGATTTTCTTTCCCTCTCTTTTCGTTTTATTCCCTTCCATCATTCCTTAACTTCCCATGGGTTTGTTGATCCAGTAGAATCTGACCCATTTTCTCATCGAGCGAACGGTAGGAAATAAATCAGATTGATTTTTCAATCAAAAAAAGTACTATGTGAAATCTTCAATTTTTTCCTCTTCCTCTATCCCTACCCTAGCGTTTGAATCAATAGAGAACCTTTTCTTCTGCATGAATCAATATTATGACATTCTAATTCCTTCCCGATACCTCCCAAGGAAAATCCCAAATTGGATCCTAAATTGACGGGTTGTGTGAGCTAATCCATGCGGTTATGCACTCTTCAAATAGGAATTCATTTTCTGAAAGATCCTAGCTTTCGTGCTTTAGTGAGTCATTCGAGATCCTTTCGATGACTTATGTATTGGTTATAGGTGTCCTACAAACCAATCATATGAGTGGTGGCACCTGTGACATGTTACATCGATCTCTTTGCATATTACCATTCATAATTCATAACTTTCCTTTTAGTAAGATCTAGATAAATGTATCAATTTTTAATTCAAGATAAATGTCATACAACCAAGAATCATGATATATAAAAGCATATCAATATCAAAGATCAAGTCATGATTATAAGTGCTAACATATTTTCTTTTCATTCATTTTTAAGCCATGATAAAAGAATAAATCAATGATTCAAACATTAAGCACATTTTATTTTCATCAAATTTTCAATCATCACATAAGGCATTCAAGGAAGCATTGAAACAATAAAAAAAATCAATTTTAGCATATAATGTTTCAATCTTCGATCTTGAGTCATGAATCCAAAAGTCATAAATCAAAAGGTTCATGAATCATTTTGACAAATCTCCTTTTTAGGAAATAACAAGTGGAAGTCTTAGGAGATCAAACACAAGATCTTGATTCATACATAAGAATTTTTATCAACATCATATTTCATAAGAATCAAGACACGAATTTATAAAAATTCAAGTATTGAATTCCGAAAAATCAAAAGACAAGTTACATTTCATTTAAAGAATTTTCTTTTAATAAAACAGAAGGAGCATGGTAAACGATCTTGATTTATAAAGAACTTCAAGTTATAATTGTCAAGATCATGATTTCAATAAAAAAATTTTATAGCAAAATGAAATCTTTTAGAACTTGATTCAAGCATTAAATACGTCTTAACAAGTCATAATTCCAAAAGATTCAAGAATCATTAAAAGAAAAATCATTCAAGTTCAATTCATCAACTCAAGACTCATAATCAAATTATCATTTTGAGATTCATAATATGAATAAAGTCATTACCATATCATCAAAATCTCATTCATAATTCAAGTGATTTACAAAATATCATAAATAAATTTATCACTTGTCTTTTATTTGAAAAATCCAAAACTTAGAGAAAGAGAGATGTTCAAGAAACATACATTGCTCTTTTAGTGATTTGCATTGATTTCGTATGAACATGCTTTTGTCCTTTTTTATGTCGAATAGAAACAAGCATGAACGTTTAAGATATAAAGGCTAAATCTCGTGTTATGCATTCCAAAAAATATCTTAAGTTATCAACATCACATTATAAAAGATATTTCAAAAAGATATATCAATAAGTGATTCATTCATGATTCATTTGGTAGGTTCTCCTCTTTAGTAAATAAAAAGGAAATATAGGAGAACAAAATGAATAACATGATTGAAGCATGATTCATATTTAAAATGTATCTTATGTCGTAAATATGAATCAAGCAATTTTTAAATCTAAAATCATCCTCAAAAATCACATTCAATAAATTCATATATGACAAGCATGGATTCATGAATTTCCTATAGAAAAATTGATAAGATTTAGATAGAGAATTACATTTCATTTTTATATGTGATTTACTTCTCATAACCATGCTTTTGCCCTTAATAAAAACAAATGTCAACATTCAAGACAAAAAAATAAATTGTCATTAAGTCGAATCACATTAAGCATGTGGCATTTTCCAAAAGATTTGATTCAAAAGATTCACATGGATTCATCAAAACCGAAAGACAAACTTTATCATAAATATTGTCAAGACAAAAATATAACACATTATTTCAAGATATGAGATTTAATTTAACATGATAATGTGTTTTAATTTAAGTTGTTTGTTATAAGTGTACTCATGTTTCAAAAGATGGGTATCAAATTTTAAAACCAAAACATGAGTTTATCATTAAGATATAACAACTTCAAATTTTCATGATATTATAAAATCATTAAGCATGACAACAAACTTTTAATATTTTCATTTCATCAATATCAATGATGATTTCATAAGGTATGTTCAAATATTCATACGGAAGCCATCATTGTATAAATTCAAAATACAAGTTTGTCATTAAACCCATCAAGATCAAATACATTAAAATCTTTCATTCGAAAATTTTAATAAGAGCCACAGAGATGGTTCACATGTAAGCATGTTCTTATCTTTTTCTACTAGATTCATGTATCATCGTATAGATCCGAAAAGTAAGTTTCAAGAGAAATCATTCAGACCAAACGCATGATACACTCACATTTTTCAAAATATTCATGTTTATTTTCATATGATTCACAAGATTGGTAAAATGAATTCATTAATCTCAATACGATAGAAAATGCATCTCCATTTCATGCAATTGTTTTCATGTGAGCATATTCAAATCTTTTTATGAAAACATGTATCAACAAGATATAAGTTTAGTCATAAACTCGTCAAGTCCAAACACATCAAAAATAAAATATCATGATAACACATTTCAATTTTTATGTGTTTTATTTTATGTGGTTGATCTCATATAAGCATGTTCACATTTTCACACAAAAGCCAAGTATTATATAAATTTGAAATTGTCATCAAAATCTTTCATTCCAAAAATTTATTAGGAGTAAAGTACAATGATTAGATGTAAGCATGCTCAATTCTTTTGTATAAATGATATGTATCAAGTTTAAAATCGAAAAACAGATTTCATAACATAAATCAATAAGATACACATGATTTCATATTTTCGTTATGTTATTATGAAGAGCAATACGGAATTCATCAAGATAAATATTCATTGGATTTAATCTTGTTAGGTGAACAAACATGAGATGCAATTATCATGATATTTGTTTTTATGTCAAAAACATACATCAAGATTGAAATCGAAAACTGATACGGAAGTCATAAACATACATTCGGTTTATCATGACAAATAATTTTTATATATCAAAAACATGCATCTTGTTTAAAACTAAAAGCAATATCATGAATTCATCATGATCATATACTTTCCTTTTTATATGTTTCATTTATTTCATATAGGTATACATCATCTAAAAATTTCATCATAAAAATGTTTAAGAGCCATTAATCCAAGATAGAGATTTTCAAATCATAAGCATGATATTATAAAATTATCATCAAAACATTTTCAAGAATAACATATAGTTGATGTACAATCATTATTACAAATCATTCAATCATCATTCATAATGTTGCATACACCATTCAAGAATTTTACTTTTCAAAAGTACTAGAAAGAAAAACATGATATAATTTTTTTAAAATAATTTTTTAAATTTTCAAAAACACAAGAAAAGCATGAAAAAAATTCCTACTAACTAAGTTAAGCATTCATGGAAAGCATCATATAATTTCAAAATAATTCAAGGGAGTTAAGTTACTTACCTTGTAGTCGAAGCCCGTTAAAGCCCAATTCGCCGTCTCGTCATTTGATTCTTCTTTATGCTTCTTCTTTATCTTTGGCCTTTTCCTCCATTCAAGTTCATTATTCATTTTAGATTTTTGTTTAATAAACTTATTAAGATTCATTAAAAGTTCAATATCCTCTTCATTGTCCTCATCACTTGAGTCATCACTCAAGTGGCATTTCATAGTTTAGAGTTCCAAAACCTTCTTGTTCTTTAGAAGGTGGTTCAAATGTTCATCATGTTCAACATGTTCTAAGAAACTCATTTTATATGTCATTAAGGATTCAATGAGTTCTTCAATAGAATAATTATTTAAATCTTTAGTTTCTTGTATCGCCGTTATTTTAGGATCCCACCTTTAGGGAAGAGATCTTAAGATCTTGTTAGTGAGTTTAAAATTTGAAAAACATTTACCAAGACTTTTTAAGCTATTGACGACATCCGTGAAACGGATGTACATATCGTCGATAATTTCGCTTGGTGTCATTCATAAGAGCTCAAAATCATGCAATAAGAGGTTTACTTTTGAGTCTTTAACTCTACTAGTTCCCTCATACGTGATTTCAAGTGTTCGCCAAATTTCAAAAGCCATTTCGCATATAGAAATTCAATTGAACTCATTTTTATCTAAAGCACAAAATAAGGCATTCATAACCTTTGCATTTAAAGAAAAAGATCTTTTCTCCAAATCCGACCATTCGTTCGTCGGTTTAGAGGGAAGTTGAAAATGGTTTTCAATAACATTCCATAAGTTTAAATCGAGAGAAATAAAAAAAAACTCTCATTCGAGTTTTCCGATATGTGTAGTCCGATCCATTAAAGAACGATGGACAAAAAATCGAAAAGCCCTCTTGAAAGCTATGAAGAGCCATTTCTTACAGGTGTAAATCCGAATGAGAAAGAATGTGGCTCTGATACCAATTGTTAGGGATCGAGCAGCACTAAGAGGGGGGGTGAATTAGTGTAGCGGATAAAGACGATAGATTTTCGACGATTTAAACCAACTTTGGAAACTTCGTAAGAAAAGAATAAACGTTTCGATTAAAACCATTTTGATTGCATACGTAAGAAGGAGACAATGAAGTAGAGCATCAAAGTAAAGATAGTTTGTAGTAATGTAAATGACAATAAGATAAATACAAACCGATTTTATAGTGGTTCAGTCATCCGACCTACATCCACTCCCGATTCCTCTTCGCTTGAGGCTAGCGGCTTTCCACTAAGTATCATCCTTCCAATGGGCGAGGATGAACTCCCTTATAGCTCCTCTCCTTTTGACGGGTTTAGGAGATAACCCTTACAAGTACTCTTACCCCTCTCTTGGACTAGAACACTCTTAAAACTTAGAGGGAAGATTTGACACACTTTCAAGAGAGTTTCCCCCTTCTTTTTTTTAGTTTTAGACTCCCTTTCATCCATGAATGAGAGGGGTATTTATAGACCTCAAGAGGATTCAAATTTGGAGCCCAAATTTAAATTCTATTTGGGTTTCCCGGTGCTGGTGGTTCAACTGCCTGTTAGTGGCGGTTCAACCGCTGTCAGTAATCAGACTGACAGTATACAGGGCGGTTCAACTGCCCAAGGCAGCGGTTCAACCGCCCATGCATTCTGGTGCTGGGTGGTTCAACCGCCCAGCTTTTGGCCACTGGACAGTTTCACCGCCCAACACAAGCGGTTGAACCACCTGGCCCATTCAGCAAAGCTGGATGGGTCCTGTTTTAGGCCCAAATCAACCCATTAAGAGCCCGGTTGGCCCCTACTAGGTTTAAACAGAATTATTTCCTAATCCTTACCCTAATTACATGCTAACTATGAATTTTAAAGATATTTTCTAAGCTATTACAAAGTTCATAAGACAAGACTTCTTTCGGCGAGCTTTTGGTGAACTTCCGATGATCTTCCGACGAACCCTCGGAAACCATTCTGCGGACTCCCGGCAAGCTCCCAAACTACACGATGATCTTGGCGAGTTCCAATGATTTGTCAAGCTCTGATCTTTCTTGGCAAGCTCCGCGAACTTTCGATAAACCTTCCGGCGAACTTCCGAAATCCCTTCGACAAGCTCCCTACTCGTTCTCAGTCGGTTCCGACAATACTCCCAATGAATCTTCAGACTTCCGTTAAACTCTTGAACTCCCAATGATCCATCACACTTGTCTTCCGGTACTTTGTTTCGCCTTATGTCTTCATCGTCATCGTAGTTAATCCTGCACACACGAAAACAAAACTCTACTTCAATCTAGACAATTATTGTAACACGAATTGACATTCAGTTGCCCATCACGTCATTGGTCGGCGCTTTGTCTGATTCTTCGGCACATCGTCCTCTCTTACAATCCATTGCCCAATCGGTAGTTGACCTCCGTAACCACGATATCCTTAGCACAACATGCTCTTCTTAGCCCGATGCCCGATGTACGAAGCCTTCTGTCGATTATCGATCGAACCTCCGGCTTGACATCCAATATCCTGACATGATCACTTCCGGCACAACGTCAATTCCTCCAGTGTCAACTATCTAATGCTGATCGATAGTAGACCTGCGTAACTCAACATGCGGTTAGATCATAAAACACAATCAATTAGTTTCATCATCAAAATCCGAGATTCAACATAAGGCTTTCTATGGGTTAAAACAAGTCTAAAGGGCTTGGTATGAGAGGCTTAGTTCTTTTCTTATTTTAAATAATTTCACTAAAGGCAAGGTCGATACTATATTATTTATTAAACTTTTAAAAATAATTTTCTTATTATTCAAATTTATGTTGATAATATTATCTTTAGTTCTACAAATGAATCGTTATGTGAATCATTTGCCAAGTGTATGAGCCAAGAGTTTGAAATGAGTCTAATAGGTAAACTAACTTTCTTTTTAGGATTACTGTTAGAACCCTTACGGATTCTAAGCTTTGGGTTGATCTCTATAGGGAATCGACCTCTTTGGAACTCTATAGGGTTCCTTCCTCCAAGTTACTGCTCAAAGGCTACTAAAAGATTGATCTATTCATTGATGAAAAGAGGATGAATACATGGCTATTTATAGGGCTTCTAAGCCCCAACTCCTAATAGGACTCTTACTCAAGACTCCTACTTCTAACTAACTTCTACTAATTAGGACTCCTTCTATAATAGGACTCCTACTTCTAATAAGACTCTTTCTCTAATAGGACTCCTTCTAATAGGACTTCTTCTCTAGTAGGACTCCTACTTCTAATAAGACACTTTCTCTAATAGGACTTCTACTTCTAATATGACTTCTTTTCTAGTATGACTCCTACTTCTAATAGGACTCCTATTTCTCATAGGACTCCTTTTCTAATAAGCAACCTAACACTAACCTAGCCGGCCTCTTCACCTCTTTAATAGGGGTCAGCTAGATAGGATTTACATGAATGCGATTATCAATGAAACCAAATTAGGACTCTCCTAGCTAGAGTCCTAACAGACCCGCCCTCTTCACATTAGCCTTATCCTCGAGGTTGACGCTCCATGAATTTTGAGAATTTGATATTCAAGTCATCATAGTTCTCCCAAGTGGTATCTTCTGTTGGTAGGTTCGCCCACTGTATTAGCACTTCAATAGCGTCATAATCTAATACAACGTACTCAGTTCCAACATGCTCATTTCATCAGGATGAAACTGCTTCAGAAGTAGAATGCTTATCATAATGTGACGAAGTAATTTCGAGTTAAAAGGTAATAAGTGCTCACAGCTTTTAGGGATAATGCCTAGGTTAGGATTAGCAAAAATCATTTCTAAGGCTTCGGAGTGGGTTGCTCCGATTGCATCCATATCCCATTGCCCTCTAAAATAACATCCTCTATTCGTTTCTTCAATTCCAAGTAACTCACATATGATACGATCAGAAATCTGAATTGTGGTTCATAACACATAGGTGGACAAAACATCATCTTTAATAATCATGTTAGCATAAAATAGCTTAACCAACCTAGGGTAGATTGGTTCATTAATTTGCAAGATAGGTAGAGCATTTAGATTAGCAAACTATCTAATAGGTTCTAGGTTTCCTAGTTCACCTAGATCAACATGTTTACCCTTATGTATGGTTTTACAATCAAAATTTGGGTATCTTAAGGCTACCTCATTAGATCTAAAAAGGGTTGGGTCAAATGAATCTCCTTCCAACCTTTTCCATTTCCCTCTTGTTGATTTCTTAGGAGCCATGTCTATATCTATTCATGATAAATAAACAAAAAGAAATAATAAGGAAAATACAAGCAATTGTGAGTAGAAGAGAAAATTTCAGCTATTACCTTGTTTGTGTTTCCTAGAGAGGTGAGGAGCTTGGATCACAAAAATACCTTTGATTACCCTTTAGGAGGAAGAATGGAGAGGAGAAGGCTTAGAGGTGCTTAGGAGGAAGAAGAATGGAAGGGAGAGAGTTTTCGGTCGGTTCTACCATCGACCCTAACACCCCCTTTAATATGGGGGTGTTCAGGTGGTACTACCGCCAACCAGGCGGTGCTACCACCTGGGAGCCGAATACCCAAGCGGTACTACCGCCGGTTCAGGCAGTGCTACCGCTGGCCCCACAAAATATTTTTTAAAAAAAAATTGTTCTGAATTTGTTTTTAGAGATTTTAAGGATGGGATGATGTCAAAAAGAAATCTAAAATTTCAAAAAGAAATCCGAGAGGAAGTCAAATCGACGAAAACTGAAATTTCAAAAAAAAATCTCATACAATAAAGCTCATTTATTAGGACAATTTAACATGCCTAATTCCCTTCTAATAAAATCAAATTGTTCCTCATTTAAGGGTTTTGTAAAAATATCCGCTAATTGATGATTTGTATCAATAAATTCAAGGGTGACATCTTTACTACTGACATGATCACGTATAAAATGATGCCTAATGTCAATGTGCTTAGTTCGAGAGTGTTGAATCGGATTTTTAGTTAGACAGATAGCACTCGTGTCATCAAATTTTATAGAAATATTCTTTAAATAAATTCCATAGTCATCTAGCGTATTTTTCATCTAAATAACCTGTGCACAGTATGCAATTCCAGCTATGTATTTGGCTTCTGTCGTAGATAGTGCAACTGAATTTTATTTCTTAGAAGTCCAAGAAATAAGTGCATGTCCTAAAAATTGGCATGTTCCGGATGTACTTTTTCTATCTATTTTACATCCACCAAAATCCACATCTGCATAAGCTTTCAAATCAAAGTTATCGGATTTTGGATACCATAATCCAAGATTCGGAGTCCCTTTAAGATATCTAAGGATTCTCTTAACGGCTTTGAAGTGAGATAGCTTATGATTAGCTTGGAATCTTGCACATAACCTCACACTAAACATGATGTCAGGTCTGGTTGCAGTGAGATAAAGCAAGCTACATATCATGCCCCTATATGTTTTTTATCAAAACTTTCTCCTTTTTCATCTATATCTAACTTAGTGGAGGTGCTCATAGGAGTGCTAATGTCTTTTGATCCATCCATATTAAATCGTTTTAACAATTCTAATATATACTTTGATTGATTTAGAAATATATCATCACTTAGTTGCTTAATTTGCAATCCTAAAAAGAAATTTAGTTCTCCCATTAGGCTCATCTCAAATTCATCACTCATATTCTTGGCAAATGATTCACATAGTGATTTATTAGAAGAACCAAAAATAATATCATCAACATAAATTTGAACAATAAGAAAATTATTTTCAAAATATTTAATAAACAATGTAGTATCAACCTTGCCTTTAGTGAAATCATTTAAAATTAAAAAAAACTAAGCCTCTCATACCAAGCCCTAGGGGCTTATTTTAGACCATTTAAAGCCTTAGTTAGCTTAAATACATGGTTAGGAAGAAGAGAATTTTCAAATCCGGGTGGTTGTTCGACATACACTTCTTCGGAAATAAAATCATTTAAGAATGCACTTTTAACATCCATTTGAAATAATTTGAAATCATTACTACTAGCATAGGCAAGGAGCATCCTAATGGCTTCTAATCTTGCCACCGGAGCGAATGTCTCTTCGCAATCGATACTTTCTTCTTGGTTGAAACCTTTGGCCACTAGTCTAGCCTTGTTTCTAACCATGATACCACATTCATCTTGCTTATTTCTAAAGACCCACTTAGTACCAATAACTAAGTGGTCATTAGGTCTAGGAACAAGCTTCCATACCTCATTCCTCTCAAATTGATTCAATTCTTCTTGCATTGTGATAACCCAAGAATCATCTTTCAAGGCATCATCAATGCATTATGGTTCAACTTGAGAAAGAAAAGCAGCATGGACACAAAAATCTTTGAAAGAAGAGCAAGTTTGAACCCCTTTCGATGCATCTCCTATAATTAACTCCTTGGGATGAGCATCTACATACTTTCATTTCTTGAGTAAGGAAGTTTGGGAAGAAGATGCATCCAAGTTGTCATTTTGAGGAGAGGGCTCATTCAAATTCAAATTATCAAAGCCAAAATCATCATCAAAATCGTTCTTCTTAAATTCGGAAACTTCATTAAAAACCACATGAATAGATTCTTCTATAACTAAGGTTCTTTTGTTAAAAATACGAAAAGCCTTAGAAACGGAAGAATAACCAAGAAATATGCCTTCATTGGATTTTGCATCGAATTTTCCTAAGGCATCCTTTTCATTTAAAATAAAACATTTATAACCAAAAACTTTAAAATAAGAAACATTGGGTTTTTTATCATTCCATAATTCATATGGAGTTTTAGATACGGATGGTCTCACTAGAACTCTATTCATAACATAGCAAGCCGTATTCACGGCTTCGGCCCAAAAATATTTTGGTAAATTGTATTCATTTAATATGGTTCTAGCCATTTCTTGCAAACTTCTATTTTTTCTTTCCACTACTCCATTTTGTTGTGGATTTCTTGGAGTAGAGAAGTTATAGTTATATCCGTTTATTTCACAAAAATTTTGGAAGTCATGATTTTAAAATTTTGGAAGTCATGATCACTTCGAATTGATGAAATCATAAAATCTTTTTCATTTTGAGTGAGTTTATAAAATTTAGAGAAACATTTGAAACAATCACTTTTGTGAGCCAAGAAATAGGTCCAAGTATATCTACTATAGTCATCTACAATTACAAAGGCATATTTGCTACCTCCTAGGCTTGTTATGTCAATTGGTCCAAATAAGTCCAAATGGATCAATTGCAATGGTCTAGTGGTGCTAATTTAATTTTTTGATTTGAAACTAGTTTTTATTTGTTTTCCTAGTTGACATGCATCATATACCTTGTCCTTGATAAATTTCATGTTTGGGATACCTCTTACTAACTCTCTAGATGAAATCTTAGAAATTAGTTTCATGCTTGCATGGCCTAATCTCCTATGCCAAAGCCAAGCATCATCATTCAAAACCGAAAAACACATTTCATTACTTAATTCATCAATATTTATGGTGTAGACATTGTTTTGTTTTAAAGCAATCATGGATATGTCATTGTTTGGTTTTTCAATAATGCAAACATTAGATTCAAATCTAACAACATAACCTTTATCGCATAATTGACTAATGCTTAAAAGATTATGTTTTAAACCATCAACTAGCAACACATCATCAATTGAAAAACTTGATTTGTTACCTATGGTCCCCTTGCCAATGATTTTACCCTTGTTGTTGTCTCCGAAGGTGACATACCCTTCTTCTTTGCTAGTGAGCATAGAGAAATGAGATGGATCTTCGGTCATGTGCCTTGAGCATCCACTATCAAGATACCATTTCTTGCTCCTAGCTTGTGAGTTTGTCTACAAAAGAGGATGGTTTTTAGGTACCCATTTGATTTTGGGTGCCTTACAAATTGATCTACTTAATTTGTAATTCAACATTGAGTTGTTTATGGTTCCTTTAGGAACCCATATCAATTTTTGTGGACTAAATTTCTTGAATGGACATTTGTAAGCAACATGTCCCATTTTACCACAAAAATTGCATTTCAAATGGGGTGATACATGCAATGTGGGTCCTTTAATGAAGGTGGTGGGATTTTGGTGAGATCCACTCACAAATCCGATTCCACTTCTATTTCCGACGTGACCCTTGTTAGCAAGGATTATGTCCAAGCCCTTGCTACCGACCTTAAACTTATTTAAGGTCTCTTTGAGTAGCAAGTTCTCCCTTTTTGTTGCTTCCAAGTGTTCACACTTAGAGCATGGGGGTAGAGAAGGGGTTTGGAGACTATTGAACTTATTTTGTAATAAAGCATGCTCTTTCTTAAGCAAATTGAACTTCTTACTAAGAGTTCTACATTCATCAAATAACTCATGAAAAGCGATAGAAAGTTCATTGAAAGATAACTCTTCATTAAATAACTCACTAACCTCTTCTCCTAATGCCATTAGCACGAAGTTGGCCTCCTCTTTGTTGCTAGCTTCTTCAACCTTGGAGTCACTTAAATCATCCCACGTGGCCTTCAAAGCTTTCTTCTTCTTGAATTGCTTCTTCTTGGCTTGAGGGCATTCATTCTTGAAGTGTCCCGGCTTCTTGCATTCGTAGCAAATAACTTGGTCCTTTTTGTGTTCAAATTTATTTTTTATCATTTTTAAATTTGTTCTTTCTTATAAATTTCTTAAACTTTCGAGTTAAAAGTGCAATGTCATTGTCACTGTCCTCATCACTTGATGTTCCTTTCAAGTGGTCTTCTTGTGTTCTAAGTACCATATCCTTCCTGTTCTTTAGAATGGGGTTCTCAAGCTCTTCATGAGCATGGCACGTCATCTCGTAGGTCATTAGAGACCCAATAAGTTCTTCAAGCGGAAATATTTTAAGATCCTTGGCCTCTTGAATAGCCGTAACCTTTGGATCCCAACTCTTTGGAAGGGATCTTAAAATTTTAGTTACCAACTCAAAATTAGAAAAACCTTTACCAAGAACTTTAAGTCCATTGATGACATCCGTAAAACGGGTGTACATGTCTCCAATGGACTCATTTGGTTTCATCCGAAAAAGTTCATAAGAATGCACAAGAATGTTGATTTTGGACTCTTTCACTCGGCTAGTGCCTTCATGAGTGATTTCAAGACTGCGCCAAATATCAAATGCCGATTCACAAATAAAAACCTGATTAAACTCATTCTTATCAAGCGCACAAAATAAAGCATTCATAGCCTTTGCATTGAGAGCAAAAATCTTCCTTTCCGACTCATTCCACTCACTCATCGAAAGAGAAGATTTTGCAAAGCCATTTTCAACAATGTTCCAAAGTTCGAAGTCCATAGAAATGAGAAAATCTCATACGAGTCTTCCAAAACAATGGTGCGAGGAACATTATAATCCGACCCATTAAACATAGGCGGACGAGTAATGGAGTGACCCTCTTGCATACCAGAGTAGGCCATCTCTCTTGGGTTTTAAACTAATATGAGAGTAAACCTTACTCTGATACCAATTGTTAGGATCGAAAAGGCACTAAGAGGGGGGGTGAATTAGTGCAGCAGATTAAAAACGTAACTTTGAAGCCGACTTCGTACAAAGACAAGTTCGTAGAAAGATTTCGATTCGATGAAAGAAAACTTGTAAGAAGTTGCTTGAGTAAAGGAAATAGCAAGGAACTAAGCAATTTGCAGCTAAGTAATAAAATGATTCAGAAATGTAAACACTCACACATTCATGAACACAATAATGTATAGTGGTTCGGTCAAATGACCTACATCCACTCTTGAAGCCTTCACGATGAGGCTCCACACTTCCACTAGCAAATCCTTTGAAGGGGAAGGACCAAATACCCCTTTTTACAATCCTTTACAAGAGGTTCACACTCTTACAAGATTTTTCAAGAAAAAGAAGGAGGTGAACACTTAGCAAGAGACAAGGATTTTTAAGACTATTCAAAGACTTAAACTCAAGATTCTAACTCTCAAAAGGGTGCCCTTTCAACTGAGAGAGGGGGGGTATTTATAGATCCAAAATGGTTTCAAATTTGGGCTCTAAATTTAAAATCAAATTGAGTTCCCTTGATCGTGCAGTTCCTGTTCCGATAGTGGCATTACCACACCAGGTCGAGGCCAGGCGTTCACTCTGCATGTCGATCGTCAACTTTGATCCTTCCTGCAAGTGCAAGAAGCCCTCTTCTCAAATGGCTTGTAGGGCGTCTTGCCTTGCTTTGAGCAGCTGGTACTATCGCCATCATATCAGAATTGGTTTCTTTAAACCACCCATAACGTGCAATGGATTCGATAGCAGTCATTCTGTTTTAGAGGTAGCAATGCCAATTTTAGCACAAATCTCCTTCTCATCACTTGCTCTTCCCTTCTCTATGCACGCCGAGCTTTAAGGGTGCAACCTTCACTTTCTTTTCCTCCGAATAGTCTTTAAATTCAAAGACTCTCTCCATGGTGTGTAGCGGTGCTACTCCACTTTGAATCTGCACAGTCGTTTATCGCTCGCCCATTCAGCTTTTGATTGAACTGATGATACCTCCTCCCTTGAATGGGCCTTGTTCAAGGCCCAAAAATGCCCAAAAGATAAGGGCCCTGTTGGCCCCTACCAATTTAGAGCAGGATTAATTCGAAATCCTTGCCCTAAGTACGTGCCAACTACAAAATTAAAACATAATTAACAGTGATTTAAATCAACATTCTTCAAGTCTTATTCCGGTGAGCTTTACGATGAGACTTCGGTGGTCCTCCGATATTTCCCTCGAATTTCTTCCAACAGATTCCCAACATGCTCCCGGCTTGTATGGCACACTCAACGAGTCTTCGACAAGCTTCCGAACCTTCTCGGCAAAGTTCCGCGAACCTTCAACGATCTTTGCGATGAACTTCTGAAAACTTCGGCAAGTCCCTGATTCGATCTTGGTTGGTTCCGGCAACACTTCCCACAATCCTTCGGACTTCCGATGAACTCTTGAACACCCGACGGACTTGACCTCGGCAAATCACTTTATGTTTTTGACCCATCGTAATTAATCCTGCACACTTATCTTTGATCTCTTAGTTTAAACTAATATGAGAGTAAACCTTGCTGGAAATAGGCAAGTGCAGTTAATAAAACATAACTTTAGATTACGTGAGCAAAGACAAGTTAAGTAGGAAGATTTCTGATTCGATGAAAGAAACTTGTAAGAAGTTGCTTGAGTAGAAATAGCAAGGAACTAAGCAATTTGCAGCTAAGTAATAAAATGATTCAATATAGATTAGAACAAATATTTCACCAATTGATTTTATCATCAAAATTCGAGATTTAACACATAATACATGATTGAGTTACGAAAACTTTTGGATGGGTATCCTACATTTGAACTGAATTATTTTTTGTTAAAGAATCTCTTTCTAGTTATTCTGAAACAATTAGGAGTTTCTTTGGAAGAAATATAGGGTTTTGCTTTTGGTGGCAACATGTTATTGGTCGCTTGTGGGGTCAAATCAATACGTTCTAAGAAGAAATATTTGAATATCAATCTCATCGATCTCATAAGTATCATATCAAATCCCATCAATCTCATAAGTATCATACCAAATCTCATCAATCGAATCACTTTTTTGAGAAATACGAGACATCTAAGTCGTACAAGTAAAGAGATCTATTCATTGATAAGAAAAGAAAAACAGTGAACGGTTATTGGATTGATGATAAAATAGAATCCTGGGTCGTGAACAGTGATTTGATTGATGATGAAGAAAGAGAATTCTTGTTTCAGTTCTCCACCTTAACGACAGAAAAAAGGATTGATCAAATTCTATTAAGTCTAACTCACAGTGATCATTTATCAAAGAATGACTCTGGTTATCAAATGATTGAATAATCGGGATCAATTTACTTATGATACTTAGTTGACAAGTATATAATGAATTATGAGTTCAATGGATCCTGTTTATCATAAAGATGGATATTCCTTGCTCATTATCAGACAATTACTTATTCACAAACCTCGTGTGGGGCTAATAGTTTTCATTTCCCATCTCATGGAAAACCCTTTTCACTCCACTTAGCCCTATCCCCTCTAGGAGTATTTTAATGATAGGTTCTATAGGAACTGGACGATCCTATTTGGTCAAATACCTAGCGACAAACCCCTATGTTCCTTTCATTATAGTATTTCCGAATAAGTTCCCGAATGACAAGCCTGAAGATTATTTTATTGATGATATTGATTTTGATGATAGTGATAGTGACGATATCGATATTGATGATAGTGACGATATTGATGATGACCTTGATACGGAGCTGCTAACTATGTATATGACGTCGAAAATAGACTGATTTGATATCACCTTTCAATTTGAATTAGCAAAAGCAATGTCTCTTTGCATAATATGGATTCCAAACATTCATGATCTGTATATGAATGAGTCGAATTACTCATCCCTCGGTCTATTAGAGAACTATCTCTCCATAGATTGTGAAAGATATTCCACTAGAAATATTCTTATTATTACTTCGACTCATATTCCCCAAAAAGTGAATCCCACTCTAATAGCTTCGAATAAATTAAATACATGCATTAAGATACAAAGGCTTCTTATTCCACAACAACGAAAGCACTTTTTCATTCTTTCATATACTAGGGGATTTCACTTGGAAAAGAAAATGTTCCATACTAACGGATTGGGGTCCACAACCATGGGTTCCAATGTACAAGATCTTGTAGCACTTAGTAATGAGGCCCTATCAATTAGTATTACATAAAAGAAATCAATTATAGAAACTAATACAATTAAATTAGCTCTTCATAGACAAAATTGGGATTTGCGATCCCAGGTAAGATCGGTTCAGGATCATGGGATCCTTTTCTATCGGATAGGAAGGGCTGTTGCACAAAATTTTCTTCTAAGTAATTGCCCCATAGATCCTATATCTATCTATATAAAGAAGAGATCGTAAGGGGATTCTTATTTGTACAAATGGTACTTCGAACTTGGAATGAGCATGAAGAAATTATGATACTTCTTTATCTTTTGAGTTGTTCTGCTAGATCGATCACTCAAGATCTTTGGTCTTCACCCGGACCTAATGAAAAAAATTGGATCACTTCTTATGGATTCATTGAGAATGATTCTGATCTAGTTCATGGCCTATTAGAAGTAGAAGGCATTCTGGTGGGACCCTCACGGACAAAAAAAGATTACAGTCAGTTTGATAATAATCGAGTGACATTACTTCTTCCATCCAAACAATTAGATATGATGCAAAACAAATCTTGTTCTATTGTTAATCAGAGATTTCTATATGAAAAATATAAATCGAAATTTGAAGAAGAGGAAGGGACCATCGACCCGCAACAGATAGAGGGGGATTTATTCAATCACATAGTTGGGGCTCCTAGAATATGACGCCCTTTGGCAAACTATGTGATTGTATTGAAAAGCCCACTTTTCTCTATCGGGCTTAGGGCAAGCGGACCATTTATCATGAAGAGGATGAGTATCATGAAGAGGATGAGCTTCAAGAGAATGATTCGGAGTTCTTGCAGAGTTAAACCATGCAGTACCAGGCACGAGATAGATCTTCCAAAGAACAAGGCTTTTTTCGAGTAAGCCAATTCATTTGGGATCCTGCAGATCTATTCTTTTTCCTATTCAAAGATCAGTCCTTTGTCTCTGTGTTTTCATGTCGAGAATTCTTTAAAGATGAAGAGATGTCAAAGGTTCTTATTACTTCCCAAACAAATCCTTCTACATCTATGTATAAATGCTGGTTCATTAAGAATACGTAAGAAAAGTACTTTGAATTATTGATTCATCACTAGAGATGGCTTAGAAGTAATAGTCCATTATCTAATGGATCTTTCCTTTCCAATACTCTATCCGAGAGTTATCAGTATTTATCAAATCCGTTCCTATCTAATGGAATGCTATTGGATCAAATAACAAAGACAATGTGGAGAAAGGGATGGTTTTTCCCAGATGAAATGAAACATTTGATTCATGTAACAGGAGAAAGATTTCCCAACGTCTAATTCGTTGTAGATTCTTATCTAGAATGAATTAATCCCTTATTCTTTTTTTTATTTTTTTTAAAGTACCCTCTTCTGAGATAGAAGAACAAGAACAAAAGAAATGGAATATAATAATCGAAGGAATAAAAAAAGATATTTATTTATTCTTTTTTCCCATCCATATGGATGGCATTCTTATCACAATTAATGGACTAATTTCTAATTCTTTAAATTCTTTAGATTTATTGATATAACGAGTATTTTATTGAAGGGCTGTGTTATTACCGAAGAAAAATACATTTTGATCATAAGGGATGAGATCAATTCCAAAGCACTTTTTTTTATTCTAGCAAACAAAATTCCATTGGTTTAATTTTGGACTCTCTGATATATCTTTATTCTAGTTACCTTTAAAGAAAGGGGGTGATAATATCAAACTGATCCTTACATTTATTTGTGGCCATAGAGGAGCCATACGAAGCTGAGGTCTCATGTACAGTTTTGGAATAGCGATGGAAATAGTAATGTTATTATCGACTATAATTATCTAACAGTTCAAGTACAGTTGATATAGTTGAAGCACAGTCCAAATATGGCTTTTGGGGGTAAAATCTATGGCGTCAGCCCATAGGATTTATAGTTTTCATAATTTCTTGTCTAGCTGAATGCAAGAGATTGTCCTTTGATTTACCAGAAGTTGAGGAGGAATTGGTAGCAGGTTATCAAATCTAATATTCAGGTATCAGATTTGGTTTATTTTATCTTGCTACTTACCTAAATCTATTAGCTTCTTCATTATTTGTAACGGTTCTTTATTTGGGTGGGTGGAATTATCTATTCCATACATATCCATTCCTGAGCTTTTCGGAATAAAAAAAATAGCTGGAGTCTTTGGAATGACAATTGGTATCTTTATTACATTAGTTAAAGCTTATTTGTTTCTGTTCATTTCTATCACAACAAGATGGACTTTACCTAGGATGAGAATGGACCAGCTATTAAATCTTGGATGGAAATTTCTTTTACCTATTTCTTTGGGTAATCTATTATTGACAACTTCTTCCCAACTTGTTTCACTATAAATAACAGAATACGATAACGATATTCTAGATTCATAATCTCTTTCAAACAAGAGAAAGAAACATCAATTTATTTATGGATATTTACAATATGTTTCCCATGGTAACTGGGTTCATGAATTATGGTCAACAAACAATACGAGCTGCAAGGTATATTGGTCAAAGTTTCATAATTACCTTATCCCACACAAACCGTTTACCTGTAACTATTCAATATCCTTATGAGAAATCAATTACGTCAGAGCGTTTTCGTGGTCGAATTCACTTTGAATTTGATAAATGTATTGCTTGCGAAGTATGTGTTCGTGTATGCCCAATAGATCTACCTGTTGTTGATTGGAGATTGGAAAGAGATATGAAAAAGAAACAATTGCTTAATTATAGTATTGATTTCGGAGTCTGTATATTTTGTGGTAACTGTGTCGAGTATTGTCCAACAAACTGTTTATCAATGACTGAAGAATATGAACTTTCCACTTATGATCGTCACGAATTGAATTATAATCAAATTGCTTTGGGTCGGTTACCAATGTCAGTAATTGGAGATTACAATTCAAACAGTTATGAATTCGACTCAAATCAAAATAGATAAAGATAAACCCTTTGATTCAAGAACGATTACCGATTGCTAAGATTTTGTTTTGATATAAAAGATCAAAACTTTTTTATTTTGGTTGGTCAGTAACTACAAATAATAATTGTTTAGTAATTACAAATAATAATTAGTAACTTTTGATTGGTGAGAATCACTCTTTGATTTAAACTGATAATATATTTCTTACGATAATTTCGAAATATACAATTCCAACTACTTTTTTTATTCCTTTTCTTTTGGATAAAAAAGTAAGTAGGATTGGCCCAATAAAATAATTATATCTGCATATTAAATTAATATTAAATTAATCCATATTAAGATTTAATTCAATTAGGAACATATCATATACAATAAAAAATGGGGTAACCCTTTTCCTTTCCTGGACCATTTAGTAAGGTCATGATTTGACTTATTTTTTTTTTATTACATATTATACATAATGGATTTACCTGGACCAATACATGATATTCTTGTAGCATTTCTGGGGTCAGTTCTTATATTAGGGGGTCTGGGGGTAGTATTACTTACCAATCCTATTTATTCTGCTTTTTCGTTGGGATTGGTTCTTGTTTGTATATCCTTATTCTACATTCCATCGAACTCTTTTTTTGTAGCTGCCGCACAGCTACTTATTTATGTGGGAGCCGTAAATGTCTTAATCATATTTGCGGTAATGTTCATGAATGGTTCAGAATATTCCAATGATTCGTATTTTTGGACCATTGGAGATGGAGTCACTTCACTGGTTTGTACAGGTATTCTTTTTTCACTAATTACTACTATACCAGATACATCATGGTACGGAAACATGAATAAATGTTTCATTTCATCCAGGTCATCCCTTTCTCCACATTGTCTTTGTTATTTGGGCTTGGCTATCTAGACACTTCTCCATAAAAAACCTAGGGGAAGCATCCTACATATTGGGGATTCAAATCTATATATATTTATCCAAGAGGATGTTTGGCTTATCCCAGTCGAGGTATATAGACATCATTGTCAAAAGGTTTGATATAAAAAATTTTAAGAGATGTCGCTTGCCGATTAGATATAGGCTATCACTCCCCAAAGACTTCTAAAGAAAGGACACACATGGATAGAATACACTATACCTTAGCGATAGGGTCTATCATGTATGCTATGCTATGTACCAAACCTAATATAGCACATGTTCTGAGTGTCACGAGCAGGTATCAAGCGAATCCAGAATTGAAGCACTAAAAAATAGTAAAGTGTATCCTTAAGTACTTGAGAAGGACTAAGGATCTTTTACTGGTATATGGAGAAAATAGCCTCAAGGTTGAGGGCTACATGGACTCGAACTTCTAGTCCGATTTCGATGATAGAAAATCTAATTCAGGGTATGTGTTCACCTTGAATGAAAGAGTAGTATGTTGGAAGAGTTCCAAGTAAGATACTATTGTTGACTCAACCACAAAGGCGGAGTACATTGCTGCAATAGAGGCAACAAAGGAAGGAGTCTAAATGAAGAAGTTTATCACAGATCTGGGAGTCATACTGGGCAACGAGGAGCTGATTCCCTTATATTATGATAATTACGGGATGATTACTCAAATAAAGAAACTCAGGTCTCATTAGAAGTGTTCTGAGGAGGTTCTAGCTTATTAGAGAGATCGTAGCCTAAAGAGATATAGTAGTGGAAAAAGTTTCATCCAAAGATAATATTACAGATCCACTAATAAGTCATTGACTCATATTGTATTTGAGCATCATAGAGGTCTAATGAGAATCAGGCACATAGGTGATTGGCTTTAGGTCAAGTGGGAGATTATTAGTTATAGGTGCCTTACAAACTAATCACGTGAGTGATGGCACTTGTAACATGCTGCATCAATCTCTTTGCTTATGATTACTGGCATTTTTTCACATTATCTGGATGTATATTGTGATGTCCTTGGATCTGTGCAATAGGAATCGAATCGTGATAAGATCATAATAATGAGATTGATTCAACTTTAAATAGATACCCTAAATAATCATGGTCATAAGTTACTCGAGAAGGACATCGAGATAACCGAACATATTGGTGTGTTGTATACTCGTCCATATGATAGAGGCGGTTGGTCTCAATTAGTTTTGGCTTCAATTGTCTATAGTGGTTAAGATCTAATCTATGTTTTGAGTGACGCAGGTAGCTACATCAGGAATAGACTGAAGTAGAAAGAATCGATATTAGGTTGGAGGAGAATATATTAAAAGATTAGATGTCGAGCCGAAGGATCGGTCGACGTATCGGCAAAAGGTTTTGGATGATGGATTTGGCTATCGGGCCAAAAAGAGCAAAATTACACCAAGGAGATCGAAGTTAGCCGAAACTATGCTTTGAATGCCTTGTGGTAAGTGATCGGGCCAATTATCACATAGTTAAAACTACTCTTTGATGGCTATCGACAACGAGGTAAGTGATCCAATTCAATCTTTTTTACCTTACTATAAAATCACTTAGTGATTTTCATGATTTTATTAGAGACATTAATAATATTATTATTATTTTATTATGCTTTTCTTTCTAGTAAATTTTAAATTTTAAAAATTATAAATGATAATTATATGTTTTATGATAATGCTTACACACCAAATAAGATAAAATATATATTTTTTAAGAAGCAATTATCTTGATGATTTTATATTGCTTTTGATTTTTGACATGATGCTTGACTTTCGTATGAAAAATTTGAACATGCTTATATGAAATAAATCACTTAAATTGAAACACATAAAAAGGAAAATATATTATCATGATAAATCAAATTTTTTGTTTGAAGTAATGATCTTATGTTATATTTTTTGTCTTGATGATGAAACTTATGTTTTGGTTTTAAACATGATGCACATCTTTTATATGAAAAACTTAAGCATACTTATATGAAATAAATAACTTAAAAATAAAACAAAGGCATGCTTGTATGAAATAAATCACTTAAATTGAAACAACTAAAATGAGAAAAGCATCCTTTGAAAATTTCTCAATCTCTATCTTTAAAGTTTTGGCCTTTTTTCAATAAGAAATAAATGAATCTATTTATGTTATTTTATAAATCTCATGAATCTATGAAAGTAATTTTGATAATTTAATGATAAGTTTTATCTAAGTCTATTTATGGCATTTTGAATATAGTGATTTTGATTATTTTGATGATTTGAATTTGAATGAATTCTTATTGAAATCATGATCTTGATTCTTTCGAGATTTATAACATGAAATCCTTTATGAATCAAGATCGTTTACTATAATTCTTCCATTTTATCAAAAGAGAATTAACTAAATGATTCATGACTTTTCTCTTGATCTCTTGGAATCACAACTTATTTTTTTTTTATAAATCATGATGAACTGAGATTTCTTATGTATGAATCAAGTTGTCCTTTTGACTATTTATTACCAAATGAATCATGATTGGTATCATTACTATTTTAGTCCCTATGATTCATTTTGTAAAAAAAAAAAGAAATATTTATGAATCATGATCTTGATACCTAATACTTAAGATTTTTTTTTTTTTGATATCATATCCTTCATGACATGATTTCTTTGGCTTATATGCATCAAGTGATGATTGAAATATTGATTGATGCAAATTTTTAATTGATGTAAAAAGTTATTGTAAAAAGAAGAAACTATATCATTGTATTATTCCCTTCCTTTTGACAATGACAAAAGGGGAGAAAGACTTGCTATCTTGCACTTTATAAAATGAAGCAAAAGTTTGCTAGCTTAGACATTTTAAGGAAGCTCGAAAATTTGCTAGCTTATAAAGGCAAAGCTTACTTGCACTTCTCAAAAGAGAAAAAACTATCTCAAGAAAAGCAAAAGCTTACCTATCTCAAGAAGCAAACTTGCACATCTCAAAAAAAAAATGCAAGAATTGCTAGAGAAGAAAGAACTTATTAGATTGCATGTTGTAAAGTGATTGCTAGCTTGAATATCCTAAAACTTACATATCTCAAACACTTGCTAGATACACTTCTCCTTTTTGTTAATGATAAAGGGGGAGAAGTATGATAATGGATTTCATACATTGTATGATGTATTAAATATTTTAAATTTTATATAATTTTTTAATTTAAAAGATCTATCAATATGGCATGTTGATATGGGGAGTTTGTCTAAACTCCGTCATCAATTGATTATCATCATCAAAATCTGAGATTCAATAAAACAATCCTAACCAAGAATGTAATAGAGTAGTATTAGAGCAAGTAAAGCAAATATTATATTGTCATGGCAGGGCAGTGTGGCAAAACTAACACTATTGTACATGATGGGCAACAACAATGATCGTTCCATAGAAACAGACAAGCACTTGCGTGGAAACTAGCAAAGCCACTCTAGTGGATCATGATATTTACAATGATGTTCCCACAGTGCAAGAGCTCTCTCACGCAAAAGAGGCAAGAGTTGAAGCGCAATCTAAATGGCATAAAGGCATTAAAGAAAGAGTGGTCGAGAGCTATAGCTATGGCTCGACCTTGTTAATCAAAAGTTGACGAATCTCTATGGAAGTGGAGAGCTTTTTGAGATGGTAGAATATGTGCAAACAAGGTTGGAATTTCAACTATATCAGTTAGAGTTCTGAGTCAAAAGATTGATGGATGACATGAGAGAGCTCAAGTGTCGATACTTATGCAAGTTACGCATGCGAGCAGAGGAATATCTCACGGTCATCTATCATCAAGATTAAGGGCTCCTGAACTACAAAGCTACAGGGGTGCTCATGATGCCAAAGAGTTAGAAACTTTCTTTTTGATTTAAAACAATACTTCAAAGCAACCCAATCCAAATCAGAAGATTTCAAGGTGTCATTGGTGATGATGAATCTCATCAGTGATGCAAAATTATGATGGTACACAAGGTGGGAAGAAATACAATGAGATTAATATAACATAGACATGAAACCTTGAAGAGGGAATTACAAACTCAGACAATGCCAACGAATGCAAAGTTCGTTACATGGTGGAAGTTGCAACAACTTTACTAGACCTATACTATCCGAGACTCTAAAACAATTTTCTACATTGATACTAGATATCTAAGATATATCCGAGAAAGATAAACTTTTCTGCTTTCTCGATGATCCAAAACGTTTTAAGGTTAGTAGGAGTTGTATCATTGGAATATTCGTGAGCTAGCAAGTATAATCGTTGAGGCAGAATAACTTACAAATTCCTCTACAAAGATGATGGAGAAAAAGAAGAGTAAGCCAGACATGTCAGATGAATTCAAAGGTTAAAATTGTGTGTTTAGGACATACCAGTTGGACCTATTATATAGTGGTCTCTCGGAATCATTACCTTTACATTGTACATCATTCACGGGAAACGCACTGATCTCGGGTGTGAGCTTCGCTACATTGTATCGAATATGGACATCATACTTTTTTTACACATGGCATCAATTGAGTGATTAGGAATAATCAATTAGTTAATAAGAACTGATGTCGAGGTGACAAGTGCTTGTAGTTGACATATCAGCAATTGGTCACCAGAGATACCGTGATGTTGGTCACTTAACATCGAACTATCATTTATGTCATTTTACATTTAATAGTTGTTATTCCTCTAAGTTTAATTTTAGTATATACATGTAGACCTACAAAATACATGTACGACTACTACAAATGAACTAGTGATTGATTATTTAATTTACATTAACATTTATTAAAAGCTTACCAATGAACTATGATGCTATAATATTAGAGTAAATTAAATGTTTTATAATTTCATATCATATTGTTTCAAACATACCATCAATAATGGCATTAACAAATGATGTTAATATAAGGAGATATTGATCTTAATATCTGGATGTATTTAAGTTATATTAAAAATTCTAGTGATAAGTATGCTATTTATATATTTTAATAGAATATATATAAATTCTTTTTATATACAGACGATTTTCTTATAAAATACTTATAGGTTTTTTTCAATTAGTACCACCCATTTTACTTTTTTTTCAATCAATATCCGTAATTTTTAAAATATCCAAACTATCTCTCTAAAATTTTTCTGCTTATCATAATATTTTGACTTATTATAGTATTTTGGCTATCGTAATAAAAATATTATACAGTTTATTTAAAAAATACTATAAATAAGTTAAATAAAATAAAATATACTAGATCTCATTTGATATGTTAGGATTCTATTTATAATAATTTTATAAATAACATTATTAAAATACAAATAAAAGTTTAACATGGTTGGTTCGGCCACCACAATAAGTACACCTGGAATAACGACCCCATAGTATACCCTTCTCTCCTTGTGCTTTAACGTGTACTTGTCGGCTTCGTCGGCTTCTCTCTCCACTTTTTCTCTTTTCCTAACCTCCTTCCCACCGAAGCAATCGCCATTTCGGAGCTCTTTCGCACTTGCTCTCTATCTTTCCCCTTCTCCTCCTTCGGCTGGTTTCATTTGTGTCCCCTTTCTCTCCCTTCATCCGACAAGGTTGCCGCTGCGGAGACTTCCGCGCTTGTCGTCGACGCCATGGAGGCCGATTCCTGGAGCCGGTTGACCTCCGAATCGAAGCGCCGCCAATCCACCTTTCAGTCTCTCGTCGGTGAGGACCTGCCGACGTCGGCTTCTCGTGCTCCGGTAGGGATTTCTTTGGCCCTCTTGGATCTTGATTGGATTTTTCTTGGATCTGGTAGATGAGTGTCTTGTACTCGACGAGTTCGATGGAGCATCGGAAGACGACGATTCCCGGGCGGAGTTCGCTTGCCCGTTCTGTTCCGAGGAGTTCGACCTCATTGGGTTGTGCTGCCACATTGACGACGAGCATCCAGACGAATCTAAGGACGGGGTATTGCTTCTGGTCACAATTGGATCTTTATGTGGTTCTATTGGTAGAACTTGGTTTATTGGATTGTTTGATAGCACCTTTTGCAATTATCCATGCCAAATTATTTAGGTTTTCACTTCTGGAAATCCGCTTTCTTTGGTTAAATTAGTATTTAGTATCCAAAATTAGGTCTTGAAGGTCTTTGGTCTCTGATGATACTGGTCTAAGATAGTCTTACTGGATTATATGATGTTGGTGGTACTTAGAAGATATTCCTCGTCTTAAGTGGTTCCTTCTCTTCTGATGTTGGTATATATGTGGCTCCTATTTTCGTATGAAGGAACAGCTCAGCCATATATGTTTTACTCTAATCTACCTCCAACAGTGTTGCAGCGTTTACCTTCTGTCACAGCAACAGTTGAAAAGTGAAAGGCTGCTAAGGGAAACCTTTTAGCTTTTTGTTGTGTATGTAGCCTGTAAATATGAAAAACCAAAATTTGTAAACTATGGGCAATTCATTACTATATTTGGAGTCTCTGGCTTCACCTACATGTAAAGCGTTCAAAACAATTTCAGAATCTAAAAATAACCTGTAGGGTAAACTTTCGCCAATGAGATAATTAACGCAAAACCCATAGAAAGGGCTTTCGACTCAAACTCATGAAAAATCTTTGACTCTATTCCAAGTTCTGCCTGGAATACCAGTTTTCTTTGGTTCCTCCTAGGCATGTAGTTGTATTTTCAAGTTTTGGGTCCACCTAGAGACTATTGACCTTAGCTCAGAAAAGTGAAATAATCATATAGCCTTCCTATGCGCACAAGTCTTGATAATTTGCTTCTTATGCATCTTGATTTTATGTATTCCCTGTCTATGTTGGAACTTGATGTAGACAAAAATATCTTCTTCTTTAAACCTCACTGAAATTCTTTGCAGTCTATTTGGAAATTCTGTCTTTTGATAGGTTGACATTTATGTGCTTGATCTGAATTACCTCACTAATAGAGCCTTCATGAAGATCATTGAAAATAGATTTCATATTGATGCTGTAACCCAAGGTGCCCATCCTTGTGAGCCAATTAATTTTTAGACATTCCTTTTGTTTCAATTTGGGTCATTGAAATAATATGGTCATTGGCAAACAGGGTGACCTTTGCTATTTTTTTCTGTTACAAAAAAGGAGTTCTTTCTTAGTTTAATTTCTCTTTTTTGCATGAAGAATTCTGAAAAGGTTGAGAAATTACCATATGGACTCTTTCTGTTAGCTTGCACCATATGTTTTTTGTAAGGACCATATTTGCTCCATGATTATGTAAATGGTTGCATTCAATGTTTAGGATGAGATTTGACACCAACATTAGTTACTTCACTAGTTACAAATGTAAGTGCTGCATGAGTTCTTTTTCATGTAAATAGCTTTAGCTACCATGTAATGTATTGGCTTTCATCATTTAAGGAGAATCTAACTTTTTCTTTAAAGTTTCTGAATCTGTATTTGTGTTATTGTATGTTGATTTTCTCTCTCTATCAGTTATCCTGTTGGGGGCAAAACCATAAAATCACATGTACTTCTGTGTATTTGGCTATGTACATTATAAATAATGCTGGCTGTTGCTAAATTGGGTTTAGTTTCTTTTGGCAGGTATGTCCTGTCTGTGCAGCAAGGGTTGAGATGGACATGGTCGACCACATAGCAATGCAACATGGAAGTTTCTTTAAGATATCCTTTATCTTATTTGCATAAGTTATATCAAGAACTTTAAACATGGATGCTTCTTCTTGATGTACAAGTTCCTTATACTTAAAGGCTTACTTTCAAAGATGATACTCAGCTCCCTTTGCATTAAATATTATGTTTTATGTTGAGTGACTTGGTTGGATTCCTTAATGTGTCCTTACATGCCATGGAGGAGTAGATTCCACAAAGATTCTTCAGATTTTCAGTCAATATCTTCGTTGCTGAGAAAGGAACTTTGTGATAGCAATCTGCAAGCTTTTCTGGGGGGTTCTACATACACAGATTCTCCTTCCGATTCTGCACCTGATCCATTGCTGTTATCGTTTATTGTTAATTATCCCATGGCTGACCCATTGGAAGATGTAAGGCTGGAACCACTGGAGAAAACAAGTATGGTTGACAAGATATCAGTTGAGAAGGTGGTTGAAAGGTAGAAGGCATCTTCTTTTTCTTTCTATAAATTATATATTTTTCCCTGTAGTTTGTTTGATTATTCTAGTTGCGTGATCTGATACTGAAAATAATTCACATGTAAGTTTTAAATTTTCAAGTGAACAATGGAAGTGTTATCTCAAAATTTGCAACTTGAGTAGGAGAAGTTGCTTACATTTACTTTTAAGTTGTGCTGAAAAATCATTTGTTTGTAAATAGTTGTCATCATGAATTAATTTTATTAGGAATGGACGGCTTTAGTATCCTCAATTGTCTTGGCTTTTTATTTATTAAATTAAAGCGTTGTTTTGTGTTACCTTCAACCTTTTAATTGTCAAAGATGACTTACTAAATGGGAACTTTGCTAAAAGCCTAGAACTGTTACTGAAGATTGATCAGGGATCTGTTCACAATTATGCAGTGAAGTAGGCAAAACATAGAAGAGAGCACTGGCCAGAACTTAATGTTGAATGCCTAATTTCAAAAGTGTCAAGAGTGGTGCAATCAAGTCAAGCTGACTGAAAATTGCAGAGTGCTCTTCAGGTTTCATTTTGCATATAGTTTGAGGTCAGCTTATGAGAAGGTTGGCTGTTAATTAAGAAGAAGCAGGTAACTAGTAAGGGGTAGGTAAAGTCAGTTAATCTGAGCTAATCTGAAGTGGAAAAACTCATAAGGATGGATATTCTTTATGTTTTTTCCATATGAAAATGAGGGTAGTAGATACATCATTTTCATTAAAGAAAATTGGGTTTGTAAGCACGAAGGTTTTTGTTTTAGTGGAAATTAGATAACCCCTTTCTAACTGGAAATTGGATAGCAAATTTTTTTTTTCAGTGGATTCCCGAGCATGTTCCTGTCCTTTCCCTTTTGCTTCACAGTGATCCAAAATCTAATTTGCTGTATTTCCTGTTGTAACTGAATAGGGAATCCCTTCCAGGCTTCCATATTTGACTTAGTCCGTTTTGGTACTTAGTCATACTTTCTGTAGTATCGCATTAAGCTATGCTTGAAACCTTCATTTTCTAAATGGTGTGTTCACTTCAACCCCGCATGATGTGCAGATAAGTAATTGAATCAGCTGTTTGTCGTGTCTGATACATTTTCTGAAAAAGGAAAAAAGCTGTGGACACTGATGTCGCTTAACCATGGTAGATTAGTCTGATTTCATTAGTTGGACTACTTGGTAATGAGTATTTTGAATTTACATACTTCTGACTGCAACCCAAAGTGCAATTAGTTGTAAAGAATATATGCAATCTTTCTAGTTTCAACAGTGCCTGTCATGCATTTGCAAGATTTTCGATGTCTTACATGCTGACTTTTTTTTACTTGGCTTTTAGTCTCTCATCCTACATCCTTAACAATTTCAAGCCTTTCTCTGCCAGCGTTGTGCCATCTCTATCAGACAAAGATCAGGGGAGAGCTCGGAGCAGCAAGTTCGTGCGAGAGCTTGTGCTGTCTACAATATTTGAGGGCTTCTCATGAGGGAAGTTTCCATCATTCATGGTGGCATCAGCAGCTGTTGATAGAAAACCCTGAACATCTTTGGCCAGTTGCTGCAGCATCGACATCAGATCTGAGTCTCTCTTGCTATGAGAAGACATGTATTGTGAGGACTGTGCACTGTACCACTGTTGGCTCATTGAGAAGCATCATTATTTGTAACATAGAATCATGCTGTATGTACTATCTTGATTAGGTCCTCCTTATCGTCATACTTGGGAGAGGAGATTGTTGAGGCTTATTCAAGCATCTTCTGCTCTTGAAATAAAGCAGTGGCTTGCTGTTCCATTCCTTGGGTTTTTTATATTATTGTCTCGTGATATGTATGCTCTTTGGTGCACAAGTATATGGTGATGTGCAGTTTGTGGTTTCATGTTTCATAAAAGCAAATATAGGCATCATTGTCTACCATGTGAAAGTCACTTTGACCTCCTTGAATAATCTTGACATTTGATCTTTTTGTTCTCTCAATTTTTCAGAATTATGATTTTTCTTGAACTTATATTGTTAATTATTTACACAGTTTTATTAATTAACTCTACGTAACACAAAAGTCTTGTAAAAGCACTATAAAATTAGTCTCCTATCAAGTCTTATCACACATGCTTTTTGTTTTCCGACCCAAAAGAAAGAGAAGAAAAATACACAATTTTCACTTGTTTTTTATATATAGGCATCTATATATGTGTCGACAGCGAGGCCGACACACTAATCCTAGGGTTGGTCCAGCTGGCCTCACCTGGAGCCGCTAAGGTAGATTAACGGGTAGTAATATAAACGAGTAAGATTAAGTGTTCAAATAAACATGCGGATCAGATCTATTTCGCGAGGGAACGGACGGAGGATCTGTTCCCGCACGAATCGGCACAAGCGGGAAGCGTATGGGAGAGTTGCTTAGCCATGGGGTGACTTTAACCGGTTTCGGTGACGGGATCCCCAAGTTTGGCTAAGCAAGACGGGAGGCGGAGGACCGCACTCGCCTTCCCCCTACCATATCGCCTCGCAGATCCCCAGCCCACCGTCTGTCGCCCGTCATCTCCCCACAAAAACCCTAAGAAGAAGCAGAAGCTTCGATCGATTACCATTGACGGCCTCCCGACATCTGAATCGAGATCCCTCTCGAGGGATTGTACGGTTTCCCCAACCGTCGAATTCGCGCTCCCGTCTTCCTCAGCCGATAATGGGCGCTTCCGGTGGCTCGTCGTCGGCCCGCTTCCACGGCGTTGATCGCTTCTACAGCCCGCCCGCGGTCAGAAAGCAGATCGAACAGCAGCAGAAGCAGAAGCTCCAACAGCAGCAGCAATCACCGACGCACAGGCCGGCGCGGCCTAAGCCCCGGCCCGCCCAGCCTGCGGCGCAGCCGCTGGTCGAGTCGCGTGATGCCGCGGATAATCGGGCCGAATCAGATGATTCATCTTCCAAACCGTCGGTCTCGTCCTCACCCTCGTCTCCCTCGCCCGTGCCGTCGCCGCCTGCCGGGAACCTCGACCGGTTTCTGGAGTTCACCACCCCGGTCGTCCCCGCTCGCTATCTCCCCAAGGTTTGGCAATAGATTGACGCGAGAAAGGAGTTCGCTTTCTTGTCTTGGTCGATTGTTATGTCGGTCGTTGTGGAGGTCTAACCTTTTGGGTTGCGACAGACGAGCGTGAGGGGGTGGAGGAACTGCGACGCCGCGACGGTGCAATCGCAGCCGTACTTTTGCCTTGGAGATCTTTGGGAATCTTTTAAGGAGTGGAGCGCTTATGGCGCTGGGGTGCCGCTGGTGCTGAACGGGAGCGACTCCGTTGTGCAGTACTATGTGCCGTATCTTTCTGCAATCCAACTATATGTGGACACTTCGAGTGCCACCTTGAGATTAAGGTAAGCATGAGTTCGCTACTTTCTCTGTTCATTGCTGTTGATCTTGTAGCCCCTTCTAACCTTGCAGAATATGGGACGCCTCGGTTGCATCTCACATCATTTATCTTCAGTATTAAAGCATGATTTTTAGACCAAAGGATGTGAACTTTCTGAATCTTTTGTTTCCTATTCTTTATATCTTGGTGAAATGTTGATAAATGCAGTTTATTGGTTCAGGGACCACTTCAGTTGTGCAAAATATAACCTGAGGTTTCAAAGTGCTCAATGATGTTTTAGTTCTTGCTTTTCGTTTGTGACAATCATTCTGATCATTTGAGATGAACTGATGTTAGACATTTCTGTTCTTACTGCATGAGATATGGCTAGTAGGGAACTGCATTATTTTGGCCTTTAGGCACCTCAAGAGTCTTGAGCATGATTGATGGTTCCTGTTGGATATTAATCTTTTTTGCTCTTGTTTTGGTGATTGCTTGTGGTTTGTCCTTTGCACATAGTTGCAATGGTTTCCTTGTATTTTGCTGCTGAAATATAGGGAGATGCCACCTTAAATAGAATAGGATCAGTGCAAATTCATTATTCTTTCTTGTTGATTGTTTGAACAATGTCTCCATATTACGCACTTGATATGTACTAAGAAGAAACTCATTTGTATTATAGGAAAGTACATCATGTGAAAGCATTCATTAAATTAACATTTTTTTTTGATGAGCAAATAATGAGCTTATTATGAGTAAAAATTTCAAATAGTAACCAGTGCTATCTCTGCTCAGCTGGAATAAGGAGCAAAATGACACTAATATTCACATGAGTTCATCTCCATATTTGACTCGATGTAAATTTGGTGTTGGGGTTGCAGAGTTTTGCTTAACTTGGTTTTATAACTAAATATTGGACTAGAAGATAATATGACATACAAAGATAAAATGATAATTTCTCTTAAGTTTTGAAGCATCAATAACTGCAGAAAATTTATAAAGAACTGTAAAAGCAACAAAATTTCAAACATATACTTGTGTTATTTGGGCCTCTCGTCTTGTTTTATGAACTGTGATTATTGATTTTGCATGATTTTGCATGATTATTATTATAATGAATGAAGTAAGTTAGTGGCTTGCATGCTATGTCTAAGCTCATATCTATCATCATTTGGTTGTCAACTTTACATATCTGTGAATGAAGTTACTGTACATATCTGTGTACAGTAAAGGCACAAAGACGTGTATGTGCTGATTACTTTGGTGCATAAGGATTTTGAATGTCAACTATCTTTGTTGAGTGTTTCCAGGCTATAAGGTTTTGGAAGTGGTATGATGATGGTAAAATGTTAAGAATAGTGCTTATTAAGAATATCTATCTTGAGGATTGATTTTTACGATGATTTAAGAATAATTACACATTATAATGATTTGGTAAAAAGCGAAACTAGTTGATGTGATTTCAAGTTTGAGACAATTGAAGGGTATTTGTGGAGTAATGAAAGAGGATTCTTAGATCACCCATGAAGGGCCGGTCATAGTAATTTCCAGATATGTCCTCAACTAGGTAAGAGGAGATCGTTGGCAAGAAAGATATTAGCACTAGATAAAGGATAATGACAGAGAATTCCTAGTACACCAGTTTGGCAGTTGATTCAGCACTTATCTTAATGTTGGGAGACATAGTCTGAAAGCATGTCTATGTCATGAACTTCTATCGGTATTTGCTTTGTTTCTGGAGTAGCATCATAAGACTAACTGGTCTCTTTTTCCTTTTCACAATGTGGAACAGTCTTTTCATCTTTTCCCATTGTGTGAAACCATAAACAAACAATTTTGAGTTAAACTCTGTTCCTCATTTTAAAGCAACTTGGTGTGGCAAGTGACAGGGATCGATTCCCAGATACTAGCAGCGATAGCAGTTGTGGGAGTGAAGTGGACCAAGTACAGGAAATAATTACATCCTTGGGAACTATCAACCACAATGTGCAAGGAGACTTTGTAGGTGACAGTGGTGATGCTTGCACCCCAGCCACTCGTCCTGTATTTGAGTACCTAGAGCGGGATCCACCATATGGAAGGGAACCTCTCGCTGACAAGGCAAAGTTTAGCCTTGAATATTTAAGCAAATGGAGATTTCTGATTTTTTTTTTTTTACACCTAATGATATGTGTTGCAGATATCAGTTCTTGCAAGTAAATTTCCAGATCTGAAGACATATAGAAGCTGTGATCTATTGCCATTGAGTTGGATGTCTGTTGCATGGTATGCAATCATAGATTCTTCAACAGACCAATTTCATCATCTTTGTTTCTTCATGAAGCAAAATTTTTAAAGTTATATGCCCTGGATATTTATTTTCATGATCTATTAGATGTATTCATGCTAATCATGTAAAATATTTTTTATGTTTATACTGCAGGTACCCAATATACAGGATACCAATGGGACCAACATTAAGGGACTTGGATGCTTGCTTTTTGACATTTCACTCTCTGTCATCTCCTAAAAGTAAGCATCTTGAAGCGACATTTATAAGGTTATTCACAAAATTAGTACCAGGTTTACATCCAATTTGTTATCATTGTTTTAGTGATCTCTACATGTGCCATATGCAAATTATCAATAATAAAATTGATTTAGGAGTTTGGAGACATGCAAATAACTATTCATTCCACTACCTAAGGGACAGGGCCATTTGGAGTGACAACCACGTCGAGGGACCTCAATCTTGTTAACTTCTGCACTTTTAAAAGTCAACATGCAGGTGTTGACATATAGGTTCTTAAACAACTTCTATAGCATCAGTTCCTCAAGAGAGTATTATGCTCCTGATAATAGATAGTGTTGAGAGGGTCAGCACTATACAGGATAAGAAGATGAGATTCCTCTATCGGCTCCAACACTGATCAAAGAGGATTTTACCTTGTGATGGCAATGCAAATAACGAGGGATATTTTGGAAAGTGCTACTGCCCTGGGTTTCTTAATGTGCTTTTTTGATTTCTGTTGACAGATGGAGCTGGTCCACTGTCTGAGGTTCATGGAACTCATTCTGTTAGAGATGTCAAGAGATGTGTGAAGTTAACGTTGTCTGTCTTTGGGCTTGCTTCCTACAAGTTCAGAGGTTCTATTTGGACATCTAATGGACTGCACGAACGACAGCCAAGCTCTCTGCTTCAAGCTGCAGATAAATGGCTTCGCCGTCTTCGTGTAGATCATCCAGACTACAGTTTTTTCGTGTCTCATTATAGCGCATTTAGGAGATGATCTTTGATTCAAGTGAAACTGCCCATTTTAATTTTTTGGTGTATCAATCAGAACTTTATCTGGGTGCCCATGGGACAGTTTGCCATCGTCTGTTTTTATTGGCATGCCTCGTTCCGCGATCTTATGTTTTTGAGAGAGGAGATACACAGATAAACACGGTGTCTTGTATCGAGAACTTTATATTTTTACAAAGCTTTTAGAATAAAATACAACGTTAAGAGCCAGTGAGAGAAACAATGTGGTTTAAGGTTCCTCTTCACTACGTCTTGTTTACTTTGTCTTGCATGTTTGTGGCCTGAGGCAACTGCGATTACCTAGTTTTCCACAGCTTAATTTGGTCTCTTTCTTTACATCCTGCAAGTCTTGATTGGCTTTTGTTGTTTGGGAGCATTTGAGCAGGTTCAAGCTCTCAGATTTTGATATGTTTTCTTGTTCCAGCTTTTCTCTCATTTCTTTTTCTCTCTCTTCTTCCGCGTCCCTGTTTGCTATGTACACCATGAACATTACTAACTTAGGATCACCCTCGACCTCGACCTTCTACAGGGTCACAAGCGACCCGTCGAGAAACGGGATATCGTTCGGACTCCAATAAATTTCTGTTTGTGCTACTCGTTGTCAAGTCCGAAATGAATTGGATCAATGTAGCATCCAAGTTAACATCATTCAATTTAATAGTTCCAATATTAATAATTCTTCATTTAAGTGATAGCGAATTTATACCCCTAACACTAAAAAGGAATTTTTATATTTCTATCCTTCTAAAAAATTTTGAAATTGCATATTTGTCCTTATAAATGTTAGTATAATATATATATTTGAAATAATAAAATTCTTCACTTAGATTCTGCTTAACTATAATTAGCATTAGTTAAATATGAATTTACATATTTAAATATTTTTAAATCTCTTTGATATTTTTATGTATATTTAAACTATATTAATGCCATTTAAAATTCAAATTGCAGTAGATTAATCATAACGATATGTGCAATTTTGCCTACTAATAGCTCTTCCTTCGTCGAGTAGGAAGGAGGCAGACCCCAACCCAAATTGATGGCTTCCGTCATCCTAGTCAGCGGAGAGGAACGAGCTCCGCTCCTTCCTTCTCCATCTCCTCCCTCCGCAGCCGTCGCTGAAGATGATGAGATCCGACCATGGCCGTCCGATCACCACCCCTTCCTGCCTCTCCCCGACGGTGCGGCTCCGCTGGAGCCACCCGCCACCCCTTCCGATCCCAAGCAGCGGCTCGCGTCGCTCGACGTCTTCCGCGGCCTCACCGTCGCGGTGAGCGAATCCTATCTTTGTGTTGAAACCCTCGGTTGGTTTTTTCCTCTTTTTTTTTTTTTGCGGGCGGCAGAAGAATTTTCGAATTCTCCTCGTTTGATGATGTTTTCTTCAGCTTATGATTCTTGTGGATGACGCCGGCGGGGCGTTCCCGTCGATCAATCACGCGCCTTGGTTCGGCGTCACGCTCGCGGACTTCGTCATGCCCTTCTTCCTCTTCAGCGTCGGCGTATCAGTGGCTTTGGTCTTTAAGGTGTGTCATCGATTCTTTCCCTGCTCGTAACGTGGCCTCGCTACGCATATCTTGAGTCACCTAGTTACTTTCCTCTCCATTTTACTTACTTAAACTGCGTTCTTCGACATGTCTCTGGGTGTCGTCGTGATTTGTATTTCCGGGTCGCATTAAATCCAATTCATTAATCTGGCAAGAAACTCTGGGATAAGTGTTTAGTAGGTTTCTTCTCATGAAAGCGCTTCATTTTTCCCTATCCATCAACAGTTACATAATCCGTTAAATATCTTTTGCTAACTATCTTTTGTTGGGAAAGAATTTTGGTTACTGTCCCTTGTCGCCTATGCTCTTTCGGCAAATTTCGCCGAAATAGCCAAAAGAGAATAGCTTACTATCTTTTGTTTAGAAAGAATTTTGGTTAGTCTAATTGCTGACCAGGACTTAGGGTTTATGCAGAAAACTCCAAACAAAATGGCTGCTACAAAGAAGGTTATATTGAGGACGATTAATCTCTTCCTCTTGGGGTTGGTACTGCAAGGTTATCCTAGCTTTTTTGCCTGACTGATTTTACATGCACTTTTTCTATTCGTTTTTTATTGCCCTTGGGCATGACCAGCTATATGCACACAATGTAGTATCTGTGTTGCTTCCCTTTTATAGTCCGCACAAGTGGTAGCATCTTTGTAGCTTCTGAAGACTCTTTTAAGTTTAGTTTTATATGTACTGTCAACTAGTTAATTGGACTTTCTTCTTGTTCATGTGTTATTCCTTTTAGGTGGATACTTCCATGGCCGTAATCATTTGACGTATGGAGTTGACATAGATCGAATACGGTGGTTAGGTATATTACAGGTAATATTAGTGATTGAGACTTAACCAGCTGTAACTAATTGATACTATTAAATCGCATTATTAGTCTAGGCTAACTTGTGTTAATGTTAAGCTAATGTCTATGATGAAACTGAATACCCCTCTGTACCTTTTGGACAACTTTCATGGCATCTTTTTGGTTTTCACAGAATATGAATTGAATCTCACCAGTTCTTACATGCATGGTTGATTATGCTAATTTGCACATGCTCACTGTTTATAATGTCCATAAATCTCACCTAGAGAAGTTAGCCAACAAGATCTTTGTTATGCATATTTGATGTGATAAACATTGGCCAACCTACTTGTTCAGTAACTTGTGCAAGTCTGTCAAAGTGGGCTAAAATGATTAAGCCAAGTTGTAGTGGTAGGTTACAATATTATGTTCATCAATTCCTCTTTTCTTATTAGTTAGTATATTTTCTGGTGTGTCATAATCTCGTCAAAAGAAAAGAGTGACATCCAATTTTCTTTATGATGTTCTAATATTTTCCTTTAGTTGCTTTCCTCAACCTTCCTTTAATTTGTGAGAATAAAAGATGAAAGTATTTTGTTAACAAAATCCATAACTCCAACTTGTATGATTTCAAAACTGAACTAACCTTGATGCCTTTCTTTAGTTAAACTGGAAAGGAAGATTTAGGTGCGATGCAGAAATTTACTTGGGATTCAATGTAGAGAATTTCCTTTCCTGTGTGATTATATCATGCAGAAATATGTAACATAGATATGGTGTTATTGAGGGCTTCAAACGCAGCACTAGGAGATTGGATTAGTGGGCAGTTATTACATGCATAATTGTGATTATATAAAACTTGAATATATATATCAATTTACACAACACTAAGAAATAATCTGATGTAACTATTTAGTTCCATCACCCTTTCCAGAACAATGACTAACAATTTAGAAAAAGAATTCTAATAGCACAGATTCTTTGTGTTGATGTGGTGATCATCATGTTATTGAAACTTTTCCCATTATTTATTTCTTAATAAAAAAATTATGCATTAGCAATAAAGATAAATTATCTATTTTAGATTAATAACATTTAGATTATGCTAACAACTCACTTATGTTTATCTATCTTTAGTGAATTGGGAGTGTTTCTGGAGTTGCTCTTTTTCAGTTTTTAATATATGGACAAGGTATAACTGATTAAACATTATCTGGTAAATAAGAGAGCTGTTGGCATTCTGATTTCCTGTTGTATTTTATTTCTGCTCTAACTTAAGGTTGTCTGATTATGTCTTTATGTTTCTTAGAGGATATCAATTGGATATTTTTTAGCAGCATTGTCTGAAGTTTGGCTCGTTAGCAGTATACTGGTGGATTCTCCTATGTCTTATGTGAAGAAATACTACATGGAATGGTCAGTTATTTGTAGTTATTTTAGAGATTCAACATTCATATTGGAGGAATCTTCAATGCTTAGTAATGAAGACTAATTTTTTCTTTAAAAAATGGAGACTAATTTGGTATTTTTCTCTTGATTTTCTATTTAATTGTAATTCTTATCTCTGCATCTTTGGTATGTAAATGATCTGCAGTAACTATCCTGATCGAGCTATTCAAACTAAGATTTTTTTTTTACATAAATGTTTTAGAGTTTTTGTTCTATCATTGCCTGAGTATGAATAGAGTGGTAAGGTTAGAAGACTAGGAGACAGATTGTAGACTGTGATTTTATTTATTGGAAACTCTGTAGTTAAATTTGGTGATACAAAATGTCAAATTAATTCAGATACATTCCTTGGATCATGACAATGTATGTGTGCTTGCTATCTGCTAACTGCTTTTCATCCATGCATATAGCACCCACTTAAGTGATTTTATAAATCTCAGTATTCTTTAACTTTTTTATGGAACTTCTTCTTCTTTAACTTCTTAAGCACTTGAGAATTGAGACAACATTCTTGACTAGGTGTCAATCAGCTCTCGAATATTGTGACTATGGACTCTCAGTTTCAAAGTTGAGTTTGAGACTAAACTGTGCGCACATCAAGATTCAAATTCAAACCTAATCTATATTCTTAAGCATGCCCCTTCAGTCATAGATGTGTGGTCTTGAAGAACGTCATATTTTGTATCTAGTGCTCTAGAGTTTATTCAGTAAGTTAAAAGATGAGAATTTTTTATTTGTAATAATTCAAAGTGTAATTTAATGGATTAAAATTTCTTTGATGCATTGAGCTTACTTGTAATTAGTATTATTTTTCTATCAATGAAATTATGCCAATTAACTTTTTTTTTTAAAGATTTCACTGAAGTAGATACTGATCAATCCATTTTTTGGTTATAGGATAATTGCCATCGTAATATCTGCAACGTACGTTAGCTTGCTTCTGGGCCTCTATGTTCCAAACTGGCAATTCGAAGCTCCAGGCAGCAATTCCACCCTATCAAATTCCTATTATGGAACCAAAATAGAAACAGTATGTTTGGGATGACTAGCCACGTTGATATGCTGACTGTAATGTAATGATCATGTGCTCTATATTTGAGTATAAGAACTAGACTTGGCTCTTCAGTCTGAATGGTATTTGTATTTTATGCAAAAGAAAAAAGAATATTTTGAGAAATAGAAAAATGGAAACCCTAACAATTGGCCTTTATTAGCATATTCTTAGAATCAATTTTATAAGCATTAAATATGTTTATTAGTTGGTATCAGAATTACCGAAGCACCTCTTAACTTAGGTTTATTATTCATCTTTCATGTTTCTTGTTGTAGGTACAATGCAGAGTAAGGGGTAGTCTCGGCCCTCCTTGCAATGCTGTTGGCTTAATAGATCGGCTTCTTCTTGGTCAACGGCACCTTTATCATAATCCAGTATATAAAAGGACAAAGGTTTTGGGCTAATTTTTCTTTAACTTCAAGTACTAGGCTTTTGCAGATTACTCATGTTTTGGCACTCATCATATGCCAAGTAACATGTTTTGTCTTGATCAGAAGATTCAGAACTTTCAAGCCCTTATTTTGCAGGAGTGCAGTGTTAATTCTCCTGATTATGGGCCACTTCCACCAAACTCACCTGCATGGTGCCTTGCCCCATTTGATCCTGAGGGTCTGTTAAGGTCAGTAAAGTTATAGACAGGCGAGTCTTTTAACAAGTCACACTACCTTAAGATAGAAATAACAAGTTCAAGAAACTTGATTCTCGTTAAACATATCATGGGGAAAACAACAGTTAGCTCATTGTCCATCTTGCATTCACTGCATTTGCTGAGCCATTTTGTGGTAACTTATATTTAATTGTTGTCCATGCTAATAATGATGAGTGGGCTTTTATTTAATACTTTCTGATGTGAGAATTAATTTCTGGTCTTTTGTTTGTTCCTGTGGATACTCAGTTCATTGATGGCTGCTGTAACATGCTTTGCTGGATTGCATTTTGGGCATCTAATTGTGCATTTTAAGGTACTATCTACTTGCTGCTGTGTCTTATTGAGTCTATGAAAATGTTTGTTTGGAGAAATTATTATGTTGGATTTGAAAATTCTGTTGTCTGTTTTGGACTTTTTTTTCTGTAGAGTCATACTCAAAGAATTCTGCTGTGGTCCATCACCTCATTGATACTTGTGCTCTGTGCATTTGTTGTGCAACTATCAGGTATCGTAAGCTTCTCAATCATTAAAATTGTTTTCACGGGACATCTAATTTCTTCTACTTATTGCAAAAAAATTTCATTTCTCTCAGGTATGCCTTTTAGCAAGCCATTGTACACATTGAGCTACATGTTTCTTACAGCAGGAGCTTCGGGCTTTCTATTTATTCTAATATATTACATTGTAAGTTCATATTCTTCTCTGCTCTTTTGTGAGTTTGTGGCACTCATTTATTGAAAATTTCAGGGATTTGTATTCATGTAACTGGGAGATGTTGTGTTGATGCTTAGTTTATCCTTATAATATGTTAATACACATTCCATAGACAAATATGATAATAGGCATTGTATATCTGAATTCTTATGACTATTGTCATGGCAGGACGCTACTTTTGCTTTATCTGTTGTTCTCCAAAGACATCAAACTTATCCATGTTGGGTATTTAAATATCTATTGAGCAATAGAGAAGATTCACCAAAAAGCAAAAACAAATCTACTGCTTGTTTCTTATCAACCAATACAAGGAGTAACTCCAATGTATATTGACAAACAACTTAAATGTGATTGAAAATTAATTTTTCTTTTCCAATTTTCATTCCAGGTCTACTCAATCAACCTTGCTTCAGAGGCAATCATAACTTGAACCTAAAAGCTTATGTAGCAACGTCTTCTTAATATTTTAGTTTTTGGTATTGATGTCCTCTTTTCTGAATATAGTGTAAAAATTGATACATGTGACCAAGCCATTTTGTTGCAGATTTTAGTTAGATTTAGGATTTTTTAACCCCTACTTATTCCACTGCTATAAAAAAGTTTGATGTTATGCGTATTTCTATCCTTCTCCTTGATGGAGGGAAACATAGGATGGAAACTCTGCAACATTGCTTCTAAGTTAACATGTCACGCGACATTTGTCATTTTGGACAAAATGCCCTCTTCAGCTAGATTCATGTGACTAAAAGCTACCAGAAAAAAAGGTCCATCCTCGTTGGTGGTGGGTGCTTTCCAACAAGGTGATGTTGATGATGTTCTATTTGAGTTTTCATGGCATGGTCAATGCTAGAAGGCCAAAAAATAAGGAGAGGTGAGCTCCCTGTGAGCCTCACGTGATGCTCGCAGCTCCTCATAATTTGTTAATCAAAGGATTTCTTCATTAATGAAATTTCTGATGATTCGGCTTGCTCTCAGTGATTCTTCCCTGGCTCTTGTATTATTAGTATGGTTCGATGTAATTGCTTAAGTGTAATGTATTGTTTCATGGCTTTAGTTTGTTTCTTATGAAATGCTGTTCTTGTGGTTTATGCAGGTCGATGTAAATCAGTTAAAAATGACTTTTATTTTGTTCCAGTGGATGGGAATGAATGCACTAATTGTTTATATTTTAGCTGCTTCTGAGCTATTCCCAGCATTTATTCAAGGATTTTATTGGCGTTCACCACAAAACAACCTGGTATATCTCTCTCTTTATCCTTTTAGGTGCTAGTGGACAAAACAAATGCTGTTTTTATGTTAGCCTCCATGCACTATGTGACAATTACACTGTTATTAAAAGAGCGACAATTTGTTTGTTGTCTTGTTTCGTCCTAAGAAATTAATGGGTTCCTTCTCTCTTATTCACACTTATTTATCATGCTTATTTATTGTCCTGTCAAGGTCTAAAGCCCAGTTTGATTGGCTTTGTGGAGTTTTAATTTTGGTGGTCAAGGTGGTTTTGCTCAAGAATTTTGGCATATTGATCCAAAATTTGTCAGGATTAAAGAAAAGAAAGGAACATTTCTATGTGGTCTCAGTAACCTATTTTGTATTGTTTCGTTAAGCACTTGTAAACATTTCTTTTTTTGGTTTAGTTTCAGCATTTTAAGTCTTCTACCTACTGGTGATTTTGGTGTTACAGAAGCCCCAGTAAAGGGTGACTTATGCTTCTATATATATGTTTTTGGTGCTCAATCATGCTTCTTTTTGGGCCTCATATTTGATCATCTTAAATCTTACTGTATCTTATGATCATTTGGCTATCTGACAACCTTTTGACATTCAATGATGTTTCAATGTTGAGGATGCCTTTTCTACTGAAATAGCAAAACTGCAGTTGCCAACTATGTACTATTGCTTTCTTATGGATTGTTCTAAACAGAAACAATGACTACTCCTTCCGGTCCTTTTGCACTTCGTTGTTACCACATCAGGCCCATTTTTTACTGTGTGGAGTGTGGACATTGGGTGGCACTTTGCTTTCCAATGCGAAGGAGATGTATGGTACTTGGAATTCAGTTTAATTTATTTTCAGGGCCTCTCTATGGTCATCTTCATGATTTCTTCTAATGGATGACCGTCTTTTTTATTAGAGTTACCTGAACTATTAACTGATAACTAGATCAAGGGTGACATCATAAGATTTCCACATTTGTACCTCGGCAAAATCCATGTTTCTTCTGAGAAATTTTGCTTCTTGACTTCCGTCGATGTACGTTAAAACCATCCTTGTGCTTTATTATTGACATTGCATAAGAAATAAAATCCCTTGCAGGTGAATGCCACAGAGTCAATACTCCAAACCATCTTCCACTCCAAGAGATGGGGCACTTTGGCATTTGTTCTACTGGAGATCATGTTTTGGTGCCTTGCTGCTGGCTTCCTACACATGAAAGGTATATTCATCAAGCTGTAAGCTTTGTTTCTGTAAGTTGTAGTCCATCTGCAAATAATACTTTCCATTCAAGCAACACCATACATTGTGAAAGACATATCTTTCAGTTTCTTGTATGATATCTCAAGTCTTTTGTTCCACATATATTATGTAATGATCCTTCAGCTCTAATTCGTCTTCTTTGTCAAAAACAACTTTTGTTTTTGTTTCCTGTGCACCTTTGGAAAATTGACTCGCTCTTCGACTTCACCTTGGTTAGGATGCATATGTTAAAACCTAGTTGGATGAATCCTTCTGTTTAAAGGTTGTCCTAAAAGGCCTTGATATCGTACAGGAATCAAATAGCGATCAGACCAATACATATCATCGGTCTGATCATCAATATTGGATCATATAAGTTGGTGTCGGTGGGTGGGTATCGTGAATGATGTAACCGTGTTGATTGGTTATTGACATTGGTTGAATTTAGATCATGAAAAATCTAGTAACGATCGGTTGAGCCAAAGTGACATTTATTTCGAGGGTTATTTTGGGGTCGATAGAACGGTGAACCTACGTGCATGCATGAGGAAGACAAATGATGATCTTATCATATCCCACCTTCTCGTGAACATGTGTGCCCATGTTGTCCAAGACGGTACAACTTTGAGGAAAGAAGAGTAGATATAAGATTCTTCGTATTGGTTAAGATAGAATTACTATTAGCAATCTACATTAATCTCAGCTTGTCTAAGTAATAATACTTTGTAATTATATAGCTTTTACCCGATGCTTATATAGTCAATCTATTTAGAAACCAGAGTAAGAGATGTCTCAAATCCATTAAGGAATCACGTAACTACGCTTGGTTCAGGTCAGAAGAACTAGATTGCGACTTGTGTAGTTGTCTAGCTGCTACGATCGAACGGCTCCCTCATCTGCTCAAAGAACTACATGATGACCTCCGTCGCCGTCATGTCCACCGCATTTGGAGCCCCACCGTTGGCCGTGTCAAGCGCCCTGGTGGTTCTCCACTGAGGTGATGTGTAGCGACTCCTGCGGTTGGCGTGAGTGCCCGCTGGCGAAGGTGGCGACAGCCCGAGCTGGAGATTGAGAGGGGGCACCAAAGGGGAGAGAGGAGGAGCGCCTTGCCCTCCGCGAGGGCTCATGTTCTTTGAGTTCTCGAGGATTTGGAGAGGGGACAGACACGTATATACATGGCATAGAAGGAAGGATATGGGGTGTGGATAAATGTGACTGTGGTTAACGGGATATGTCAGAAGACAAAGTTACCCTCCTCATAGTGTCTTCTTCTTTTGCGGTCAATTTGTGTAGGAAGGACGGCATTTTTGAAGAAATATTTTCAAAAAATATCTCCCTCAACTCATGTTGACATATTTATAGAGTGAGAAGTTGAAGAACTATTTTCAAAAAATATTCCCCTCAACTCATGTTGACATGATAGATCTGACTTTTAACCTATTGGATTCTACATGAGTATCGATTGACCCAACACATTGATTAGATTAAGATTTTATCTTGTGTTGATTGCCAACTCATGGCAAGAGAGTTGAATCATGATAAATAGTTGGGGTATTGCACAAAAGAGACTTGAGAGTATAGACGAGAAATGATTTTCTGGGCTTAGTAGATCCATCTCCAACGTCAACTAATAGTCCTCATCGTTTTTTCCATTAAAAGATATCAAGGCAATTACGTTTTCTCATCTGTGCTCTTTGGAGCGCAAAGATGAAACATGTGGATCAGCAGAGCTCTTCTCATTCATTGTTCCTGCATTAACGGAACTTGGTTGCCCTATCTATCTTGGTACGGAAATCCGAATAATTCATATGATCCTGCAATTTTTGATTTATCATACAGTGAAGCAAAGTTCAAAGCATGCTACCAACCAGCAATCTTTTTTCTTTTTTCTGGCTCAGTGACAGACCCTTTGACTATAGTTCAAGCATATAATCATAAATGATAACATCAGTTTGATTGTAAAGATCACAATAAAAATATCCGATCCTAAGTTAAAGGATGAGTTGATTTCGAAGCGGAATCTCTAACACATGGGACCCACTTCTCGGCTGTCAGTATTCCTCTCGGTACGACGTACCTCGAAATGTTTTGAGAGCAAAATCTTAGATTAGGCTGAGAAAGTGGACAGGATGTTCTTCTTGATGATGAACTCGTCTGCCTTGGAAGCACTAATTGACTGTTAAACACAAACCAAACAAAAATTTTCCATGTTAGCATTTCAAGTGAATAGATGTTAAAAACAAAGGCAAATCCTCTAAATTTTTTTTCTTTTCCCCTCACCTTAGCCAACATGCGTTGCAGCCGCTCGATTTCCTTAGTAGCATAGTTGGTGCCTTTCTCGATGCAGCTTTTTGCAGCCTTCATGTACGTCTTGCCGTACCTGAATTTTCACGACCAAAAACTGACCTGAGAACCTTCCCAGCATAATTGCATAACAAAGTGTCACAAGTAGGCAATAGCATATTTATAATTGTTCTGGTTGCATTTCGGTTTTGTTATGTCCACGTGTTTTACTTGTTTTCTATTAGGTCTGGAGGATGTGGAGCAGTGGAATGTATATGATGCCAAATACAGCAATTATATGTGAAGAAATTGTTGATATGTGCAACATTACAGAATGTTAACAAAAGCAAATGAAAAGAGTTTGTGACAGAATGGTTGGTGATGCAATGAGCAAAAATCCTGCAAGAGCCCTAGAAAGTTGTGGCCGAGTCGGCAATGTATCCAAGTGGATTGTGTACGTAACGAAAGACCAAATCTTCACTCAACACACCAGTAACCTTTTTTCTTATAATCTCCTAGTTACTGGTCACTAAATACCATAGAATATGCTTAATAAAGAGAAATTGTAAGTAACGAGACCCTGAACCATGAACCCAAGAAATCAGGAGGGTATGTTTTTTCATTTCAACAGATTATAGGAAAAAAGGTAGAAGTCATTTCTTGCCGGTCCGAATCATACACTGTAATTATATTGGTCATAGGAGAGAAACAAGTAACGGAAAGTGACATACGGAGATCAGGGCAGTAAGAGAAAGTAAACCAGCTAACACCATATTTTCCCAGTCACAATCAGCGGTACTGCTAAAGTAAACACTAGAAAAAACACATTACCTTGCAGAAGAACCTGTGAGTTTTTCAACCTCCTCTTCCATCCGAGACAGAATTGTCTTCCGTTCATCATCAGAGGCACTCACAAATTCCTTCACTAAAGCATCTAAGCTTGCTACAATGCCAGCCTACATTAATTAAACTCCATTTGTTAGAAAGAAGCGATTAACCTAATTCGTAAATACCATTATGATCTATCACCCATAACCTGTGAAGTAAGTTGGCCATTCACATCACGACTGGTGCCACACTTCTCATTAAGAAATTTAACAAAATCATCTAAGTCATGGCCACCATCATAGTCTTCACCACCTTTGTTGCCCTTAGGGAAAAACTTCAGTGTAGGATAACCACTTACTCCGTACCTGAAAAACAACAGGTGTACTGGTGCACATGAGACCAGAGATGCCTAATTAATGTCCATTTTACATGGTGAACATTTCATTTGGAATCACTCAGAAAACCAGTAATTATATCAGATTTAAAAAACAAAGACAATACAATATCATAGTAGTTGAAAGATCATATAGCAAAACACCCTACATCTTAATTTGGCAATGAATACAGAATAAAAAAAATACACATCATAAGAATTGAAGTAATAATAGTCGACAAATTCATCACAAACCTTTTATAATATAATATATATAGTATATCATTCATACTTCAGAGTGCACATAGTTTCATTTCAATACTCAGAAGCATTTTATACGCCAAAACATTGTTTATGTAACATTTTTCTCAAACTTCCAACTAAGAAGACTCACATCAAAATACAGAAGTACCAGAAGAAATAAATAAGAATTAGCAGCAAATCATCTCATTGTGTTGGACATATTGAAGGCATAAAACTATGATAATATGTTAAAATAGTTCATGAAAAGTAAAAGCACCTCCAACAATACAAAATCTAAAAACCTGCAAATTTAGGGTTTTTAATTAAACTTATCATATACTATCACATTAATCAACACAAACAAGAAACATTAGCAGACTTCAAAAGATCAAAAGGAACATGCAGCAAAATTACAACTACAGCCTCGGATCAATTCTTGACCACGAAAATATCAGTAGTTTGATGACATGATACAAAACTCCAAGAGATTGTAAGAGAACTTTCCAGCAAATAGAGAACACTGAAATCCTAGACTAGTGAAACAAGTTGAATCCAAGTTGGTTTGATAGCACAACAGAATGCAGTGAACATAAACCACAAAGCCTGACCAAAAAAAATGTCATTGTGGAATTCTGGGTAGCATGGTTTAGTTGTTGAAGCAAAAGCCAAGGACCACAAGCAATGATGAAATTTAGTGTAGGATTCCACATGATAGATATGCTGGAAAGAGAGATTACTCACAGGAACATTAAAAAAAATGCAGAACAGGGGAAATAAAGCAAGTCCATGAAGTCAACTGAGCTGTTCGCATTAAGTACTATCACATATGCATGGATGGATTTTCCTTCAGCTCTATCAGCTCAGAGGCAAAAGCAGTCTGATCCCCTTAAGGGCTATTACCATGATTCATCCCTGGTCAGCAAAGTCTCAAAGGAAATAAAGGGACAAGCCCAACATACAAGACCTCCACTAATGCACCATTTATCATCGTTCAACAATTCTAACTAGATTTAACAAAAAGAAACAATTTTAGAATGGAAAATCATAGTGGATTTAACTGGATATTCAGTATTAGAATTGCATGATTAAACTTACTTTTCTGCTAAATCCTTGTGTTTATCAGCATCCAAGTTAGCAATTATAACATCCTCTTCCAATTTGTATGCAGAGCCTACCTTCTCATAAGTCTGCATTAAAATAAAACAGATCAGATCCCAATGATCAAATATATGATAAAATTCGGCTTCAAGTCATCTGCTCTAGGAATTTCCATTCAATAATATACTCACAGGGGCAAGATGCTTGCAGTGTCCACACCTGTTGACATGTTAAGAATAATCAGTTTATCTAATAATGGATAAGACAAAATAACTTGTGTCATTTATCATTGACGAAGAGCACTAAGAATGTAAACTAACCATGGTGCATAGAATTCCACAAGGACATCTTTAGTTTCATCCAGGACGATCTGGTCAAATGTCTCAGGGGTTAGAACTACTACATTAGAAGGGATAGATGCCAGCTTGACATTTGTTCCTGTAATAGTAAGTCCACAAATGACTCAAAAGTCAATTTATATGACAGAAGAAGATAAGAAATGATCACTGAAATTGATGATACATGCAAAAGTCAACTAGTATCAAACCTAACCAAAACTGCATTACATCTCTGACAGTGACAATCTATGCAAAAATTCTACATTCTAGATTAGAAGCACTAGTAGCAAATCAAAACAAAGTTATACCTCCTTCAGTATTCACAAACTCAGCAAGTGATTCTGCAGTTCGTGGGCCTTCATATCTACATAACTATTAGTAATTTGTTTATATCCTATAAAAAAAAAAGACTATTCCACAAAAAACAAAAATTGTGAAGCTAATACTGAGTGATTAAATAAGCATTGTATTCCTAAGATGGAATTATACTGACCTTTTTGGTTCCAAGGAACCTTTGGGAAACCACTGAATTGTTGGATAACCTGAAACTCCATACTTGCTGCATAAGCCCTTGTGTTCATCACAATCCACCTAAATAGTACAAGTGAGCACTAAAATCAGAGCCAATGCATGGTAAGCAGTTGCTAGGACAGTATAAAAAGCCCTGTCAATCTTATCAAGCATTTTGTTTATTATAATTATTACATAGCACAATGATAGACCACATGCTACATACAGAACAATGAACAAATGCAGGAGAAAAGAAAAAGGGAACCTCAAGTATGAGTCATTTAGTAAAACTAAGATAATAAGAATAAGCCTAACCTTTCCAATCAAAACAGATTTAGCCTTCTTAAAGCTGGAGCCCAGCTTTTCATATTCAGGTGCAAGCTTCTTGCAATGTCCGCACCTGCAACCAAGAGCATTTTTAAGCAAAGACTAGAATTACATAGTCGAAAAGGAAAAAACATAGAATGAATCTTTGTTTATGATACTGTAGTTCCTCAATGGAACTGTCACTCAAGACTTCTCATCATCATAATGAACTCACTGTTTCAACACCCAGAAGAAACCTCAATGATCACAGAGGAAGAAACCAATTGATCTCAGAAAAGACTGTGCATCCAAAAGAAGCAATTTCCAATTCAAGTTCCGCACCAAACTAGAATCGAACAGATTTGTTTCAACTAAAACAAATGTAGGACATATTCAACTGATCCAATATCAACTGTTCTCCGACCTTTAAGATATTGAGGCATCCAATTACAAAATGTCTTCGACATCATCGGGACCACCAATCAGATGGTAACAACAGTTCACTTCTTATTAAGATGACATTTAGTGAAGAAACTAAGCAAAGCAATTCGTTAGATGCAAAGCCAGAAAAGGAAACTAACTGTGTGCTCCATCGAGATCGAGCCAATGCCCCCTCATCCAACACACAACCCACAAGATCCATGCATTAGGAGTCCGATCTGATCGAAGGACTCTGCCGAATGAAGTGGAAGACCGCAAAAACTCCACCAGATTCACCGATCCGGAAGTAACAAAGAAGAAACGAAAACTAACAGGATTCGGCGAGAGAGACGTCGGTTCAGGGATTACCAAGGGGCGTAAAACTCGACCAGGGCGCCGCGATCCTGGCCGACCTCCTTCTCGAAGTTGGCCTCGGTGAGGACGAAGACGTCGTCGTCGGCAAGGGCGCAGGCGAAGAGCAGAGCTAGAATTACAGTTCCAAGAGCGAACCAGATCTGAGATCGTTCCATCTCTCTCTCTCTCTCTCTCTCTCTCTCTCTCTCTCTCTCTCTCTCTCTCTCTCGCTTCTGTTCTCTGGATCAAGGAGGGGAGGGAGACGATTCTTCTCTCTGCGCTTGCTAGTAATGTTAATTATAATGGAGCGAGGCCGCGAGTGCTTCGTGGAAATCCATGTCTTCACCACGTGATACGACTGGCTCGTAGATCCAACGGCCTCAAAGATTTGAGACTCGTCACCGAACCCGAAATGACCGTCCGATCCGATCTGATCTTATTAAATAAATGTAAAAGTGAGACCCAAATCGAAAATGATTTTTGAAAAGAAAAATACTAAACAAGAAAGGATAGAAAATTTATATGAAGAGCATAATTTTTAACGATTTTCCTAGAAAGTATTTATTTTAAATATTTTCCAATCGGTATCCCTCTTTTATTTTTTCTTTAAATAATATCCTTAAATTTAGAAATATCTAACATATTTCTCAAAATGTTTTCACAAAATTTTTCACCCTTTTCTTTTTTACCAATTTTAGATTGCTAGAGTGTTTTCATTTAGCACGTTTATAATATTTTTCAATTGCATCTACAGTATTTTTTACTAAGATACTAAAAATATTATAAATATCATTGAAAAATTACCATAAATGATATTGCTCATGGCCTTATGACATCATATTTTTAGGCTTATATTTGATTCGATTAAGGTTAGACGTTCATTTGAATTTCGAGTACGTTTTGTAATGTTTTTATTATTGTGATTAAGACACTATAATAAACTAATTTTTTATTTATATTTCAGTAATATTAATACCTGTTTGAATCGACATATCAAACGGTTTTTAATGTGTTAGTGATTTATTTAGTTCATTTATAATATTTTTAAATAAATTTTACAAAATTTTTATTGTAAAGACTAAAATAATATAACGTGCGAGAATATTATGACAGGTGAAAAAATTTAAAAGAGACATTTTAGGAAAAAATAAAATAGGAATATAGATTGAGAAATACCAAAAATATGAATATTTGCCCCAAAAAAATCCAAGTTATATATAATTAATAAAATCAATAATATCTAAATTTTAAATAGAACAAAGAAAATGGGTCAGATAGAAAAATTATTATTAAGAAAAATGTTTCAGAAATATTATTCAGGTAAAATGAACTGAAAATTAAATCAAGAGCATCTAAAAGTATCTAAAATTGAAACAAAACAAGAAAAAGGGTCGTATACAAAAAACGTTCATTAAGAAATGTGAACAAATAAAGAAAGAACCCTTCAAGAAGTCTTATTTAGGTATGAGAAACTGAAAATTAAATCAAGAGCATCTAAATTGTATAGAATTTTAATTAAATCAATAACATATAAAATTCAATCAAACAAAAAATAGATCAGAAATAGAAAAAATTATTATGACAAATAAAAAATAAAGAAAGAACCGTTTATTAGATATTATTTAGGAAAGAGAAACTAAATATTAAAGCAAGAGTATCTAAAATTCGAAACAACCAAATTCAAGGAAAAGTAATAGCCTGATGTCTATGTTTTCTCAGTAATTCAAAAAATAAAAGCTACGCTTACGTGTTGTCATGTTTTTTTATTATTATTATTTCTAATAATGTTTGTTTGATGGTCAAAACTTAATATCACAAATTTTCATCTAAATATTTTCATTTTTATTTCCTACATGAGATCGCAACAAAAAAAAATTGCTTCCAAATTAGGTAATTTTTTTAAAAAATTATGGTAAAAATTGAAATTAAAAAACAAGAAATAGAAGACACCATCAAATTATTCTCAATGTTTCGACGATTGTTTTTTTTTTTTTTTCTCATTGCTTCTCTCCCACTACTTTGGTTTAACAAATAAGGGCATCTCCTTATATAAATCAAATCTCAAAAGCCATATAAAGTGGTGGGTCAAAACTGGAGATAAATAAAATATTAGAAAAAAAAAATCAAAAGAAAACTAAACCCAAGCAGAGATGTTCTTGATAGGTTAGCTTTGAGAAAAGAATGGGACCTTAATGTATGCAAAAGGCTCAAACCACAATCCAGATCCATCATGGTTTTGACATCACATGCCACTTTCGCCTTCTACATGATCCACTGAATTAACAGTCTAAAATCCACTATAAAAGAGAGATCCAAAGAAGAATCACAGCAGGTCAAACCATTAGTTTCTGTATCTGAGACATCTGTGGTAAAGGCAGAATCCTACTTGATGTACTGGGAGAGCCACTTGAAGCCATCACCGTAGCCCATCTTACGAACGATGCTGCACATGAAGACCTCGAGAGGGCGGACATTGGAATCAACAAGGTTCACCTTACCCTTACCGGTAGTGAAGTTGCTCAGGCCAAGATGGTAGCGCAGCTCGTCTTCGGATGCAGCATATGGGATGTCGATCTTGTTACCCAGAATGAGGAACGGAACGTTTGCCAAGGCGTCATCGGAGAGAAGAGCATCGAGCTCCTTCTTTGACTCTGCAAACCTCTCCTTGTCGTATGCGTCCACTAAATACACCACTGCATCCACCTGTATCAGAAAAGGTGGCAGTCCATTTAGAACACCTTATAGCACAAAAGAAAAAGAAACACAATTCTAAGCACCTGCAAAATTTCTACATTCATCTAACCAAAGAATCCGAAAAAGTCATCTGTATTCATAATCATAAGAGTCATTATCTCTCTGTAAATCATAATTTTTAACATTCTACGGCTCATTCCTGCTAAAGAAACCTAGTTGCCCTCAAGACTACTCTATCAAGGGCAAACAAGACAGGTGCAGCATAGATGAATGTTTGAAGAGATATGATCAAATGCCAAACAAGATATGAAACAGATTATTGATCCTACGGCATATATATCAAAAGTTAAAGTAAAATAAAAAAACCTAATTAGAAGCCAAAAAGACACAAGTGAAATTAAAAGGGCTCAAAGACTTCGTCATGTGGTCCACTGATTCAGCAGGCTTGGAAACTTCCCCATATAGCAACCAGACAAAGATTTCAGAATCTAAATAAGGCATCTACTGTTTTAGTCTTGTGATAACCTGGGAGGACATTTTTAGTTTCATGTAGTACTAACTTGAGGAATCTTCCAGGCAATCAAAGCTCATTGGATCACATACTAGTAGTCAAGTTTGCCCCCTTCAGTTTTGCCTTCCAAAAATTGCCCTCAAACCACCTGAACGTGTTCACTGTAAACAAAGGATGGGATACATTTCACTTAAAAGGACTTCCAGGTGAGTTCGGTCACAATTCAATTGAAGGGCCAGCCAATTTTTGGCCAATATTTTAACATGTTATTTAGGCTTGAAAACCATGGACCATGAGAGTAAGGTCCTTTACAGGCTTTGATGGCTAAATCTATTAATTGCTTCTCACTATTTTTATTCTTCCGAAGAAGTATAGAGCTCCAGCCTCAAATACATCCAATAGTAACTAAAAATTTAACAAGTTAATTATTAACAGTCTCTACCTTCTCTTAGTACCATCCTAACAATGAAATATAATCATCCAATAGCACACATGCAGAATTGACAAGAGCACATATTCTGCTGGACTCGCTAAAGGATATGGAAGAACAACTCATTAATCTCCAATGGATTCTGAATCTCCAACCCAAGGCTAACAACCATGTTGCACCATTTAAAGCAGACTATCACACAGCATATGCATTGAACAAGACAAGGATGTGCTTGAGTGACAACTTCATAAGGATTTTCCAATTCAACATTAATTTTGGTGGCCTATTTGATGGTATACAACCTGTATTATAGGATGTCATCGAATAAAATAATAATAAATCAAAATGATGGTATTGTACTGGTCTTCCACTCTACTTTTCTATATTGATACTTGGTCGGATTGGTATGCACCAACCTATACATACCAGTCCAACTGATTCTTGTTTGATGACTATGGATTTAGATATCTGATATAGAAGATGTCATATGCGAAACCTAAGAACAAAAACTTCTAATAGAGGTTACTATGGATAAGATATCATACCAGAAGGCAAAATTTATAACAATAGCAATAAATCCCTGTTCTAATTGAAGATCTTTTTCTTTCAGCTGCACTCTGTGGAAAACAACTCTAATCTAATGAAGCAGAATACCTGAAACAGGTCCAAGGAAGACAATTCCTAGTGATACTTGCATAATAAAAGGTAAAGTTTAGACGATGAGATTTAGACCTTCGCATAGTAATCCTTCCAGACACGTCGTGCGATCTGATGACCTCCCAAATCGAAGGCCTTGAACTTGATCTTCCCGATACTCAGCTCCTCCGACGTTGGGTACTGCGTCGGCTGGTGCTGAACCAATCTCTGCATTCGAGAAGAAAAAAAAAAATCAACCAACATCACCTTAAATTCCGAAATCACAGAATATGGATCCACAAAAATCAAATTGGAAAGCTGCAGAAGGAACCCATCAAATGTGAAACCTCGTCCTTGAGCATATGCAGCAGCGTTGTCTTTCCAGCATTATCGAGCCCCAGGAACAAGATCTTGGCCTCCTTCTGCCACAGGCCCAGCGAGGCCAGGACGCCGTAGAACCAATCTACGAGGAACATCGCCGCCGGCGTGGATCCGCCCCGAACGCCACCGAATCTATCGGATCGCCGCGAGATCTCAACGGATTCCGGCCGGGAGAGAACGGATCCGGCGGTCGGAATGGGTTCCGAGCCGAAGTCACCAACCAAAACGCCGGAAATCAAACAAAAATCTCGGCGCTGGGAGGGGAGCAGCAAAGGAATGGAACCCTGATATGGGTAAGAGTCGCACGCAAATGGTTCGGGTGGAGGTTTACGTGGCCATTCCGCGCTGCCACTTTCGCAAGTCCGCGCGGAGTCATAGATCGCACATTACATAAGTATTTGGACGAATGTTTTATGCGTACAATTATGTTATAAGCATGTTAAATTGGGCTTCAGAAAAATAAGTATGATTTAGATTTATTAATCACGAAGATAAATAATAAAATACATATGATATTGATAAGAAGGCTTTTGCCACGGGATAGTGCTTCTGTAATAACAGTCAAACACAAGTGCGATTATACAGAGGCCCTCGTGAACGTGCTTTTTGACTTGAATGGCCTAAATGACCTCAATCAGCTGCAGTCTTCCATCTCCCTAAACACAAGCACTAATCTTTGTCGCAACATACGGCAATATATTAGAAAAGGATGGGAATTAGGGCCTACATCTAAAGTTGCTGCTACGGACAGTATAGAATCATGTTCAACTACAGTATAGAAACATTCAGCAACAAGTGTACACAAATATCAACTACGGTACGATGGTTGAGCTCCCCGAAGGGTGACACAGCAGGACCTTTCAAGGTGATAGCGTTAGGCGTCAATGAAATGGATGTCAAAGGTGTTGGGATGGATCTGCCACACGTTCAACGCAGCATATTCCTCTAGGCATTCTTTCAGCTGAGCTTCACTGTATCCCTGTTCGATGATATCAGAAGAGCAAAGTTCATCAAAAACTTCTGTAAGAATAAAGTTAATTTTCTAACCGTTCCTACAACAAATAAGAATAGTACTATCATCTAACCTTTCTGGATATCCAGTTAAGAGCACAAGCATAGCTCACATCCATGGTGTTTGTCCTGGCAGCTTCATCTCGCAGGACAGAATAAATATCAGATATGGCATCTAGGCCAGATTTCTGGCGATCGTCCGAGTATAATGAGAACTTTGACATTTGCATCAAACGCAGTGCCTCATCCACATCACTTTGAGCTACAGTTTCCGAAAATCGAAGCCTTGCTAGAGCCTGCAATTTTGAAAAGACAATTGTCTTTTAGATATTCTCCAACATTCACAAGAGAGAGAGAGAAAGAGAGAGAGTAATTCTTGTTAATCAATCAGAGTTATGATGTTAGTAGAAAAAAAAATCATATAACCAAGTCAAAGATTTGCTTTGAGAGGTAACGGTTAGCTTACGATAGATATCCGGAGAATGCTAAGAAGAGTCCTGACAGTTGTATAAGAGTGTGGTGCATTTGATTTGGCTTCATCTTGGCGGATGCTAGAATATGCAGTAGCAATATACTCCTCAAGCTCCCTTGGCACGGAAGGAGCTATTCTTCTTGCAGTAGAAATATAAGCTCTGTGTCCAAAGAATGACATTTTATGTGCAGAATATACTATATAGTATAAAAATACTATCAATGATGATAATAATTAAGCCAAAACTGTACAGTGACTTGGACTAGTGAGACGACAAGGAAAATTAAGAACAAAGTTGAACAAATAAGAATGTGTTGGGTATCAGTGGTTCTTTTTTCATCTCAAGGCAATAATTCCAAATTCTGAATATAATCCTAGCTCAGGGTATGTATTAGGCTTGAGAGATTGTATGGAACTAATTACTGCATTTCACTAATTGCTAGCACAACAACCACATTTCCGACAGCATTTTACATTTAAAGCAAAAAATAATTAAATATGAAAAAAAACAATGGCTCCTTGGCTTCAGGAAAACAGCACCAGTGCTTCATCCAAGACAAAGGATAGACATTTCGAAGAATTACCTTAAAACAGAAGGTTCAAGTGGTGTAAATCCAAGTGAAGGCGATTCAAGATTTTGATGCACATAGACAACATGTCTAGCCATTTCAAGATCATTATCCATGTCTGCACGATCCAGAATTAACCATAGGAGATCAAAACGTGATAAAAGAGCCGGAGGAAGATTGATATTTTCTGCTGGAGTTCTCCGTAGATCATATCTTCCCCTGAGAACAAAAGATTTTGAATCACCTACTGGCAGCCATATGTAAGATCATATAGTGAAAGCCATTTGTAAGAAGAAAAAATAGGATATCTTATGGTTCATTCTGTACCAGGCTGGATTGGCGGCAGCAAGAACTGCTGTTCTTGCATTAAGAGAAGTGGTAATGCCAGCCTTAGCAATGCTTACTGTCTGTTGCTCCATCACTTCATGGATTGCAGTTCTATCTGATTCTTCCATCTTGTCAAACTCATCAATTGCACATATGCCCATGTCAGCTAACACCTGAAACTTCAAAGAGTTTCACCAACCTGCTTTTTCATAATAAATATAGAAGGGGCTTTGAACATGACATAAAAGCTTATCTGGAATCAGGTGCACAAAGTGAAGAGAATCAGCCACAGGTTCTAATTATGGAAAAGTTAACTAATTCACTTCCTATGTTTTATTCTGTTCTACTTCTCCAAATAATTCCAAAGAAAGCTCACCAATAAGTCAATTGACAGAACAAACTCAGTATCGCATATAACAGATGTTTATTGAATTGAATGACAAGCTCGCATAAAACAAGCCAGAAGATAATCAACAATGTGGTTAAACACAAATTTGTATGGTCAGAATTCCTAATGCAACAAAATCAGCTACTATTATTCGTTAACAATACTAATTTATTAGGGAATGTCCCATGCAAGATGATATGATGATGAATGAGAGTCCATCTCCATCAACTGAATCAATGTCAAGATCAGTTTGGTTTTTTAACACAAAGAAATTAAGTGGAAGAATTAACTGGATTATTGGTGCATGATATCTTACATATGTGACATATATTTGGTTGAGATTCTACATTAGTTGAAGAAAATAAGGTAAACAAAGAACAGGATGACTCACCAGTGCTCCTCCTTCAAGAACCATTTCATTTGTGATAGGATCTTTCTGGACAGCGGCAGTTAGACCAACCCCACTGCTCCCTCGACCCGTAGTATACACTCCCCTTGGTGCAACGTTTATTATGTGTTTAAGTAACTGACTTTTTGCTACTCCAGGATCTCCCATTAAACAGACATGCAGGTCTCCTCTTATCTGCACAATCAATGTTATCTCATTCAAGGTTTTCCAGATGGTAGTAACACAGAACAGAACGTTATCATTATATGCTAATTTCATGGTTTTATAAGGAAGCATAGCATATCACATGCACTTGTGAATAGGACTCTGAGGAAGAAGAGGAAGAGGCTATTTATTTACCAATGAGAGGAGGGATGACATAATTCACCAAGACACCACTTTACCTCAAACAAGCCATATATTTTTAGCAGCCTTTGACTAGAAAAGCATAACTAGCATCCAAATAAGATATAGTTTTTCCAAGGCCAAAAAGTGAATTCAAGGAAAACATATAGTTAGGTCAATCTGGCTTTGTCTTAGTAAAATATCTGAAGACCACAACAAATTGCACCACTCACCTTCATACCATCAGAGAGCTTGCGGTGAGGAGCACCCACAAGAAGTAGAAGCAAAGCTTTTTTGACATCTTCATGGCCAAATATCTCTGGTGCCAATGACCTTGCCAACTTGTTATATATATCACCATCCTCAGCTAGTCGTTCAATTTGTTCCTGCTCATCAGCTTTAAGCTCATATCTGCATGGAAGATTAAATAATAACATGAAGTTAACTAAGTCATTGAAATTGACAGATTCACTTCTCAATAGCATGCTTTGCTAGAGGGGCTTAGGAGTTCGGACTAAATTATATCTGCAATGTTCATATATCAAAGAATGGAAGACATTTACAACATCCAAAACTGAGGCATGTAAATAACTGAGTTGATCATAATCATTTTACCTTGTTACCTTGTTGAGATCTATAAGTAGCTGTATTTATACAGCCTTCCACGGTTCAATTTCAATTGTCAGTGTGACAAATTGTCATGTCATCATAGATTCCATTGATCTACATCATCGAGTTGAATAATTAACTTGTTATTAGTAGTGAGGAATCAGAAACAAGAACTTTAGGGAAGTCTCAAACCCAGTTTTGATATGAACTGGGTGAAATCTTCCAGCCTACATGCTGAAACCAGATCAAACCAATAAATGTCAGTCGGTACATGCCAGTCGGGCCAGTTGTTTGAACCGTGCTTTTAACTATTATGACGATCAGAATGCCTAGTATGTTAGCAAGGTACCAACTGATAAAGTATGTTATCCATTACAGCAGGATGACCCAAAAAGAATTGTATAGAAGGATAAAGAACTTTCCTAGCAAGCCAATATCATGCAATAGCTTAGAATGTTAAATCCTATCAAGAACAAAAAGCACTAAAAATGATGCTTTACACGCCTTCCTTGTTTGTCGAGTACAAAGAACATGAAAGAAGTCAATTATGACATGGAGCAAACTAAGATCATTCCCCACACTCTTTAATGCATGAACAGCATGTAAAAAATACTAACTAAAGCATATCAAGATCTAAACGTTTATGTACAGCCTATAATGTTCAATCCAACACAATTGCCTCCTCATTTGCAACATCAAGAACAATTAAAAAGCACGGGCCCAGCACAAAAGTCTCCCGCCAATGTGGGGTTAAGGGACGGTAAGTGTGTAGCCTAAATGCCAAAATTTATAAAGAAAAAAAAAAGTAAGAATAGGTGAAAAAATGCTGTTGAAGGCATCTCCGTGTCTGTGTCTGACATCATAATTCTGTAAACTCATGAGTTAACAGATATTTGCAAGAACTTTTCATCCAACCAGCCATTTAAAAAAACAATAGATAGGCAACACAACAAATGATCAATGTTATAATGACACTCATCTGAATCAATATCAAGACAATATGTATAGGTCAAATGGACAATGACTTACTCTTCATATTTTTTCTTAAAGTGGGTGATGGACATTGCCTCCAAGTATGTATCTGCAACCAAACCTGCACGAAGTGCTCTGAATCCACTATAAGGAATTGGAAGAAAGATCCCTGACAATTCAACCACATCACCAGGGGCAACCTGTTAATACCAAAAAGCACCATCTAGAACATTTGCATCAAGTTTCCCAACAGATATGAAACTGTCAAATTAGCTAAAAAAATACTACCCTAACCAAACTGAAAAAGAAAAGAGCACGACCATTGTAAATTAATTGCAAAATATGTGATGTAATATCACTTGCATAAGATTATCATATAGGCCTGGAATATAAACTAGATTGTCCAAACTTAATCCATTTGCAGCTCTTTAAGAATAAAGAGTCCAAAGAGAAGGATCAAAATTAAGTCATTGACAGAATAGCTGTTAATGCAGTTGCCATTATTCCATTGATCAGGTAAGATAAATTTTGACCTTTCATAAAGGAATAGAACTGCCAAAGGCAAAAGATCCAAAAATTCTCAAGCAAAGATATATATATTGCTAAAATATCATAATCATGAAAAAAAATCAGAAGTGCATCTTCCAATGCAAATCAAGGAGAAGTTGGAAAGATGTCACAGTTATCCTTATATGTTGGATGCCTTAGGATTCTATTCACATGAGGACTGAAGAGAAGTGATTGCTCTTATTTGCCCCAATCAAAGGAAATAGAAGAAACTGGATAAAAAAAGGTTAAATGTCACTTAAATATGCTAACCTTTCTAGTAAGTTCGCCTCTGAGATGAACAGTCAAAGAACGTGGAATGTGTCCCTTTGGAACATGTTCTGCTAACTCTTGAATTCTTGCCTGCATGTAAATTGTAAACCGCAACAAAGAATTAGACCATTAACAATAAGAATAGGCGACAAATGCATGGACAAGAATACAAGATAATCCATTTAGAATTTTGATAAATCACAAAACATCAGACAAGATGTTATAGATACTACTAAACAGAACAAACTTGATAATGCTGCTTTCACTGATTCAACAAAGAGAAACAACCATCAAAATTTTACTGTCTTGGCCAATTCAAGCATATATAAGCCATTCTGCTTCAATAACAGGCCAGGTAGAAAATGAGATAGAAGATAGTCATCTTAGCTAGAATAAACCAAATAATCATCCTCTTGATTCATGAAAGCCGCAATAACTGAAAAAATCAGGAGTGATTCAGCTGAAAAATAGGAAAAACCAACAAGGAAATCACAATAAATTCCAGAAGTAGAATAGATTATATATCAAAAACCTCTTGCCAAACAATGCTATGGGTTCAACATCTAATAAGACAGATACGAAAAGTGGAATAAAAATTGCTTATTTCAATGTAAGAATTGGAAGAAAACATGTATTGAAGTACTTGGAGAATAAAAAACAAAGATAAGGTTAACCATGAAGAGGAAACATGGTCACGTAATTGTTCCAAAGTTTGAATCTTGTTCAAGATAAACTACTTTACACCAAAGAATCTTGAAAACATTTTTTATAAGGCTTCATTTTTAGGGTTCTTCCACTATGACCTTACTGGCACCAAATTTGTATGGATGCAGTCTAGTGTTTCAGAAGCTATAAGTGGGAAAGAAGATCAAAATAAATATACAGACAAAAAAGGAAAATGGAAGAAAAAAGAGAACAGAGGTAAAAGCATAATCAAATTGGGTTTGCATAAGTCGGTTAGCCCACTATTATTGTGACACCTTGATCTTGCTCTTCAATTTGACATTTTTGGCCCAGATCATTTTAAGTTCCATCCCTAACTTGTGGAGACAAAAAACATCCCAAACAACCTTCATTTGACTCAATTTTCCCTCACATAGATGCCAGCTCTTGCACAAATAGCAAGAAAACCTAAAAACACGTCATCTCTCCTAAATCATCAATCATAAGATGTAAGTTATAAAAGATCAGTTAGTCTGTCCAATCTTTTTTTTCATATAGATATAAGCTTAAGACTTTACCTCTTGAAACTTTAAAAACTTTGAAGCTCTAAGCTGGAGTATGAGATTTCCCTTAGCCTTATTTATTTTGCAGCGATTTGATGGGCACTCGAACAGGGGCATAAAGACCCTAGCAGTCACTTCCTGATAATGATACATCAAAGAAACAAGCAATTAATAAAGACGTGTAACAGTTATAAGTAGACCAACAAAACAGTAAAGAAAAACATCAGGTGAGGTCAAGCTACCTATCATATTATATCAGAGAAGTAGTTGCCAAATTAAAACATTCTCAGAAGTCAGAAGTATATCTTAGCTAGCTAAGTGTTAAAGTATTTATGCTATCAAAATCAACAGAGTTCACCATAGGTGACTGTTAAATGTCACTAATTCATGAGAAAAAACCCATTTATGAAAAAAATGAGTAGACATTTATACAATATTTTTTATTTCGTACCATACCAAAGTTCAAGCTTAGCTCAATACGGTACGGTATAAATATACCAAGTGGTACATTTCGATATACCGCTCGGTATATATATAAAAAAATTTTAAAAAAATGACGGATTGCACGGAGAATGCTCGGTTTCCCCGCGCAAAGGGAAAGGCGACATCGCCTCGGTTTCCCCGCATAAAAAAATAGGGAAAGGCGTCACCTCTACGACGTCGCTCTGATGACATCACTCGGTTTCCCCACGACAAACAAAAAAAGGCATCGCCTTAATCGGTTTCTTCTGCAGAGTAGCAGAAATCGCTCCTCCCCACGACATTGTCGAGGCTTCATCGCCGCGCCAGATCTTCAAGTTTTCTTCTTTCTTTTCCCTCTTCTTTCTCCTCCGTCACCAACCTCTTGCTTCTCCTTTTCTTCTCCCTCACCGATTGATGCTACCGCCGGTAGCAGACGGTCCGTGTATCGATCTGTTGATGGACCGATACGTACCGCCCAATATAGGCAGTATTATTCGAAATTAAAATCCTTGCATTTATATCACATCAGCTTCTAGCCATCATCCTTGATGACTAGGATAAACCATACAGAACAGAAGTGACAATTCTGAGACATATGTTAACAAATAATAGTTTTATGGACTAAAGGAAACAATAGTTATCATATTCCTGGAGTCTCTGCTTAAGAAACAAGAAGCCATGAAAGATAAAGATAATAGTTACAGTATTCAGACATATAATTGACAAATGATATTTTTGAATGAAAGAAAATGAGGAATTGGCAGTTTGGAACATTCCTAATAAATTTGAAAGATGACAATTTGAAAATTGACAAGTTACATGCATTCAGAAAGACAATACCTGATAAATTTCAAAACCACAGTCTTCACAGGTATAAACAGCAACTTGCATCAAGGGCTTAACATCTGAGCAACGTGTTATAATGCCAGAAATCTTCACAAGCTGGCCAATATGTGATGCTCTGACTTGCCTTACAGTAAATGGAGTTCCCTTGGAGAACGCTTTTATGTATACTTCACTAGAAGCCACAATGATTATCATGTTACTAAGGCAAGGTTCAATGCAGCAAAAATGAAAAGAGATTAAATAATAACATTTATAGGCAGGAAAATTAGGTTGATAATCCAGTACAGTGGCATAATTCGTAAAAAAAAAATAAATAGCTAAATAAGGTTTTTATAAAAACAATCCAGCAGTAAGCTAAAATAACAATCAACACAACGGATGCAATTGATTGGGATAAGACAAGAGGCTCGGATGAGATAGGAAAGGTACCAATAGATAGTCCTTATCTTACTATAATAGGGATCCATAACCCTAAGAGAGGCCAAATTATGTGGTTCATATGGATTGTGCAAACAGTAAATAAGTCCATATTGCCATTGACTAGTTTATGATCATGACTGAAGTGACAGCAGCAGTCAAATATTTAATGATATTATATTGGTATTTCCAGCATGTATGAATTGCCATTGACTAGTTTATGTTCCAATCCTAGTCAGTTACAAGACAATGGGACTGGTAAATCCTACGAAGACATAGGCTTTTAAGATGCGGGCTTGGTTGTTATTTTCTTCTTTATTCTAAGAAAGAAATCTAGTTGATTATTTAAGAGGCTCTTAGTACACAAAATGGAGAAAACCTTCACAGTATTGTCTTATCCTATTACCAAAAAAAATTATGTGCTTTTTCTCATTAAATGAGAATGAGGCTGGACTTATCCACCTTTCTTTCAAAAAACATAGAAAAGAAATCAAATAGTAAACCAGAAATCGTGCATTTTCTTTAGACATATTTGAAACAATATGTTTTGCCTATACATTCATCTAATTGGTTCTGCTGCAGTGTATCCTTAGTAGGATCATCTTTTTTCTGAAGGCACATATGTTCTATCGGGATATTCATATTTTAATTCAAGCATGTACGGCAATGATGACTGGCACTTATTATGAATTGGAACATACTTTAACCAACCATTAACATTTAGTTAGTTCCACCATGTCTGATACAATTGGATAGTGGAACTCCATCTAAAATGATAACCAACAGGAAAACTACTTGACTAGCTTCGTTTGCTTGACAATGTTTCAATGGCCAACAGAGGACTCTGAAGTTCCTTGTTTATAAATTATTCACACTCTTCTCACCACTAATAAGACATATAACATACGGGGTTTTAGAGGCAATAAAGTTTTCCTGACAAGAGCAAAAAGCATGTGGAACCATCAAGATCCACACAGCAGAGGTTGAAACAAGATACTCTCTTGAGGCCTCATTGATTTTCTCCATATAAAAGGAAAATTCATATCCTTGCATGATTGGCCATTTGGCCTGCAAATGTACATCTTAGAAAAGGAGGATCCAAGATGACTTAGGCATGCCTTCCATTTGAGAATCAAGTGTCATCTATTCTCATTAATGAGGATGCCCTTAGGTGACACTTGATTCTGGTGCACCTCAGGTTGAGGCATGAGTTCTTCAAACTATCACAAAAGCACCACTAGCACATTACAAATCACATTCTTTTAAGAAAAAAATGATATCTTACTCAATTATAACGAGAAAAGCAGCAAATTAGAGGACTTCATTCAGTAAGAAGTACCAAAGAAAAACAGGAGCCAAGAGAGAGGGTTTTAGACTTTCAATTAACTTACAAGAAGCGCCTGATCTCGGAAGGCATCTTCTGGAGCGGATCCGAGTTATCCACGTTATCCATTCCATCATCCACCCTCTGCGTCATGAGAATGTCACGGTCCTCGTCGACCGGGAAAACCTCCGTGGGCTCTGGCATGAGCTCATCGATGGCCTCCGCAAATATGTTAATGTAGCGCCGGGTATTCTCTGTGACCCTCTGCAAGAAGGCCTCATCCAAATCCTTGTACTGACAACCAAACAATCCAACACCACTATAAAAACCCAAGGTTCCCATACACACGCACACGCACAGAGAGAGAGAGAGAGAGAGAGAGAGAGAGAGAGAGAGAGGATGAAGTGGATACACACATCAACGAGGTCGTCGAGTTCGATATAGATGGCTCGCCGCTTGCGGTTTGCCACATCTTGCTGCAAAGGAGAGGAACAAAAATTAGGGTTCGGAAACGGGACCAACCAACTTCTTTAACTAATACGACAGAGAAAAGAGAAGAGACAGAGCGAGATTACGAGGATATTGAGGTACTTGGGCTCGCCGAGGGCGTTGGCGAAGTTGTTGAGGAAATCCTTGGCGAGGGCTGCACAAGAATCGCGAAAGAAAACGAAGAAAAATGAGAACAAAAGCCACGGAAGTGATCGGCGACAATCAAAGAAGAGAGGAAGGGATTACCTTTATCGACCGTGAAATCGACGCTCTTCAACGCTGCCATGGATGGAGAAACAGGGATGAGGAGATGCAGAGAAACGAAGAGAAGGGAGATGACGAGGTGTAGAGAAGCGAGGGAAGGAGCGGGAAGATTAGGGCGCGGTTGTGGCTTTGGCGGGAAAAGTAAGTGATGAACGATGATTGGCTGGCGGGAATGCTACAGCGAACACAGACTTTATCTCCATTAACGGGTCGGGTTTGGTCGGATCCACTCGTGTCAGGATTCGAAACCGATAAAGGCTACGGATGTAACACTTCACCTCCGAAATCTCGGAACGGATATCGAAATCAGATTCATTATTGATCCGATTCAGTTCGTCTTCAATAAATCTCAATCTACTCTTCAACTCATATTGGCCAAAATTATTGGTTTATATATATATATATATATATATATATATATATATATATATATATATATATATATTTATTTATTTTATTTATTTATTTATATTATATTTATTTATTTATTTTTATATTTTATTTATTTATATTTTATATTTATATATATATATATATATATATATATTATATACTTTCTGTCACTTTACGCTGTGGCCGTTGAGTCAGCACGGCTAGGTCCGAGTCCGGATGTGTTGGGGTCACCTTGGTTGATCTCCGAGTAGGAAGCCGGCGTTGGGTTAGGTGAAGCGATTCGTCAGTCTGCTTGGGGATGATGCCTCCTTCCACTATTCAGCCCGTCACATGTCTTCCTATTCCTGCACACAGGACGAGTCGAGGTTTCACGACCCGACCCCTCGAATGCTTAAGTTAGTCCTTTTGAGGGAGATGTTTGTTCAGAAAAAAGAAGTTCCCTAGAGTGGTGCCGGTCTTGGGTTTTTATACCAAAAAGGGTGCGGGTTCTCAATGTATCGTTGAGCATCGTCCTGAGTTTTCGGGCAGCGTTGTGGAGGCGTCGTCCTAGGCTTCCTGGGACAACGCTACACCTCGGACGGTGCCTATACCTGTACGGGTGCATGCTCGATGGAGCTGCCATCCCGAGCTTTCTAGGGCAGTGTTGTATTGCCCCATGGTCGGTGCCTGTTCCAGTACGATTGTGAGTTATCGAGCTGTGCTGATGCTGCTTGCTACCCTGGGCTTCATGCCGACGTGGCGATAGTGCGCCACCCACAAGTGGGTGGCGTCGACATGCTCCATCATTCTCCCCCCTCCCCCTCCGGCGAAAGCCATGCGTTGGCTCTTATTAGGGGAGACCCCGAGGCGTGGCTTTCGTCTCTGGAAGTGGAAGTCGTCGGTTTAACTCTCAATCAACATTGGAGGGGTTTTTTGGTTGATAGCCGATCGAGTTGATTCGACGGTTGGTGATTGATCAGCATCGCGGGCAGCCTACAGATGAGAGGCATGACTCGGGCAGCCTACGACCTAGGTACATGACTCGAGCAGCCTGTGACCGAGGTACATGACTCGGGCAGCCTGCGGCCGAGATGTATGATTTAGGCAGCCTGCGGCCGAGGTGTAGAACTCGGGTAGCCTACGATCGAGGTACATGACTCGAGCAGCCTGTGGTCGAGGTGTATGACTAGGTGTGTCGAGACTGTCCTACTTTTGATGATCATGTCGTCTACGTATGCCTCCATATTCTGCCCGATCTGCTGGGCGAACATTTTGTTTACCATTCTCCGGTACGTGGCTTCGGCGTTCTTTAATCCGAACGGCATGACCCGATAGAAATATACTCCTTGGTCGGTGATAAATATCGTATGCTCCTAGTCCTCAGGCACCATCTTGATCTGGTTATAACCTGAGAAGGTGTCCATAAACAAAAAGAGTTCGTGTCCGAAGGTCACGTCGACTAGCTAATCAATCCTCGGGAGGGGATAACAGCTCTTCGGGCATGCTCGGTTGAGGTCGATGTAGTCAACACACACTCTCCAACTTCCATTAGGTTTTTTAAAGAGGACTACATTTGATAGCCACCGAGGATACTTGGCCTCGACTATGAAGCCTGCTGCCAGAGGCACTCTACTACTCCATGGATCGCTTGCTGCCAGTCGGGGGCCAACCTTCAGGGCTTCTGTTTTACCGAACGGGCTTTGGGGGAGATGCTCAGGTGATGTTGTGCAACTCCACGGTCAATCCCAGGCATGTCCACTGGCGACCAGGCGAAGATGTCAGTGTTGTTGGTCAGGAAGCTAATGAGTTGCTCCCGCTCTTGCTCCGGGAGCTCCGATCCGACCTTCACGACCCGATCAGGTTGATCTTTATACAATGGTACATCCATAGTGGGCTCCATCGGTTCGGGGTGCTAAGGCAGTTTCTTGATATCCCGCGGGTCTTCCAGTGGTTGCTCACATCTTAGCCTTTTAGGTAGCGAGACCGCCATCAAGTTGCATTGCCTAGACTCGCAGGGATTTCTCCTAGCTTCCTTGACTTTGCCTCAGGTCGGGAACTTCATCGTCCAATGGTAAGTGAAGACGATGGCGCAGAACTTGTTGAGGGTTGGTCAGCCCAGGATCGCGTTATACGCCGAGGGGAGGTCCACCACCATGAAGGTTGTCATTATCGTCTTTGACCTCGGCTCTTCTCTTAGGGTTATGGGCAGGGCGATCATGCCGAGCGGGGAGATCGAATCGCCCGTGAACCCGATGAGTGACAAGCGTATAGGTATCAGGGTTTCCTTGAGCAGGCCGAGCTTTTAGAAAGCGTCGAAGTAGAGAACGTCGGCAGAGCTCCCTGTGTCTATCATGATCCTTTTTACATGGGCATTGGCGATCTTGGTTATGATCACCAGCGCATTGTCGTGCTCGAAGTGTTCCATCTCTTCAATCGGGAATATAATTTCAAGGTCATGCTGTTGCCTCGGGGACTCGCTCATAGCTGCTCGGGCGTAGGCCTTTCGTCCCAATATATTGTCACCCCTTAAGGTTGGACCACCTATGATAATGTCAATTTGTCACTCGATAGAGCCTACAAGGCATGGCGAGGGGTCTCGGTTCCCTTTCAAATAGTGACCGAGATGCCCTCGACGGATGAGTTCTTCAATCTTATGCTTCAAGTTGCAACACTCCTCGGTGTCCTGGCTATGCTCCCGATGAAACTAACAGTACTTTGTCTAGTCTCGGAGCTCCCGGGGACTCTTCATCGAGTTGGGAGCTTTCAGGAGACCCTTTCTTTAATCTAGAGGAATATCTCTGATATGGAAGTATCCAAGGCCGGAAGGGGGACCTTGGGGGTGGTGAGTCGGGTTGATCTACCCTCCTCCTTGGGGTGACTAATGTCTATCCCTGGGAGGACTCTATCCTGCCTCTTTTATGCTCCTCCCGCTTCCAGGTCATCAAGGAATCCGCCACAACGTATCGATTTACACACTGAAGCATCTCTAGGACTACCACAGGTGGTCGCTCGACGAGCGACCAGAAAAACCTGGAGAGCCGCAGCCCCATCATGAATGCCTACATTATCAAAGAAAGGTAAGCATCGGAAAGTTCCTAGATTTCTATAGCGAAACATGTTTCAAAGTGAGAAAGGAGCTCGTCCTCCTTTTGATTGAGACTGAGGAGCAAGGTGGCAGATGGCTTCGACCGAGCATAGGCCAGGAAGTTGAGCTCGAAATCTTTGGTAAGTTGGTCGAAGGATGCGATCGACCCGGCTCTTAGCTGGCTGTACCATGCCCGAGCCAGCCCCTTGAGAGTGGTGGGGAATGCCCTGTGCACATGAGGGTGTCGGAGGTCCCGTATAATGCCATCTGGGCTCGAAAGGCAGCCACATGTTCAGTCGGGTCAGAGCTGCCGTCATATGCATTAAGCGAAGGGAGGAGGAAGCTCGATGGAATGGCCTTATCTTGTATCTCAAGGACGAAAGGAGATCCTCGATGGGCATCCTCCCCGAGTTCCTTCTTAGACTTGTGGACTTCCCTTTATACTTCATCGAGCCACTGGTTGACGAAGTGCAACTGGACTCGAAGGGAGTCCATCGAGTCGGATGATAGCATGTCGGGCTCCTGCACCATCTTCGGATTTCCCGACGCATCTTCTAGGAACAAAAATGCATCCGCCTCAGGTGGAATCGACGACGCCCTCGAGATCGGAGGTGCTGAATCTCGGATTTTGATGATGAAGTCAATTGATGAATTATTTGTTATAATCCATATTGTTGAGTTAAGTGTGCAGGATTAACTACGATGGGATGAAAACATGAAACGATTTACCGAGGTCAAGTTTATCGGGAGTTCGAGAGTTCACCGGAAGTCTGAAAGATCATCGGAAGTATTACCGAAATCAACTTAGGTCAAATCAAGGACTTGCCAAAGGTTTCGAAAGTTTGTCATAGAGATCGTCGGAGGTTCGTGAAAATCACCGAGAAGGTTCAGAAGCTTGCCAAAGACTCGTTGAGCTTGCCACAAAATCCGAGAGCATGCTTGGAGTTCGCCGGAAGAAACTTGAAAGAGTGTCGGAAGTCCGTTGGAAAGCTCGCCGGAAGTAAACTTGAAGAATGTCGATCTAAATCACTTAGAATTATGTTTTGATTTCGTAGTTGGCACGTAATTAGGGTAAGGATTGGGAAATAATCATGTTTAAACCTAGTAGGGGCAACCGGGCTCTTATTGGGTTGATTTGGGCCTAAAATAGGACCCATTTAGCTTTGTTGAATAGGCCAAGCGGTTCAACCGCCTGTGCTGGGCGGTAGAACCACCCAACACCAGAATGCATGGGTGGTTGAACCGCTTTGTATACTGTTAGTTTGACTACTGACAGGTGGTTGAACCGCCCTGTATACCACCAACACCGGGAAACCCAAACATAATTCAAATTTGGAGCTCAAATTTGAATCCTCTTGGGGTCTATAAATACCCCTCCTTTCTCATCAGAAAGTGCACCTTTTTGAGAGTTAGAAATTGAGCAAAAGCTTTGGCAAAGTCTTGTTTTCAATAACTAGTGTTCACCTCTCTCTTTCTCTTTAAAAAATCTATAAGAGTATGAACTTCTTATAAAAGGGTTATAAGAGGGGTATTTGGTCCTTCCTCTCCAAAAGGATTTGCTAGTGGAAGTTGGGAGCCTCATCGAAGAAGGCTTCGGAAGTGGATGTAGGTCACTTGACCGAACCACTATACATCATCGCATTCTTGAATGTGTGAGTGTTTAAATTTCTGAATCGTTTCTTTACTTAGCTACAAATCGTTTAGTTTTTCCTCTCTTTTACTCAAGCAACTTCAACTAAGTCATCTTTTATCGAATCAAAATTTTCACACAAACTAGCTATTTATGAAATCAATTTCAAACTTATGAGTTTTAATCCGCTGCACTAATTTATCCCCCCTCTTAGTACCTCTCCGATCCTAACAATTGGTATCAGAGCAAGGTTCACTCTCATATTTGGTTTAAAACCCAAGAGAGATGGCCTATTCTAACATGCAAGAGGGTCACTCCATTACTCGTCCGCCTATGTTTAATGGGTTAGATTATACGTATTGGAAGACTCATATAAGGATCTTTCTTATTTCTGTGGATTTTGAGCTTTAGAATATCGTTGAAAATGGTTTTCAAAAATCTTCTTTGTCGATGAGCGAATGGAATGGGTCGGAGAAGAAGGTTTTTGCTTTAAATACAAAGGCTATGAATGCATTGTTTTGTGCACTTGACAAAAATGAATTTAATCACATATCGATTTGTGAATCGACTTTTGATATTTTGTGTACTCTTAAGATCACTCATGAAGGCACTAGCCGAGTGAAAGAGTCCAAAATCAACATTCTTGTGCATTCTTACGAACTTTTTCGAATGAAACCAAGTGAGTCCATCGGAGACATGTACACCCGCTTCACGGATGTCATCAATGGACTCAAAGCACTTGGTAAAGGTTTTTCTAACTTTGAACTTGTAACTAAAATTTTAAGATTCCTTCCAAAGAGTTGAGATCCAAAAGTTACGGCCATTCAAGAGGCCAAGGATCTTAAGACTTTTCCTCTCGAAGAACTTATTGGGTCTCTAATGACCTACGAAATGACGTGTCATGCTCATGAAGAGCTCGAGAATCCCCTTCCAAAGAACAGGAAGGATATGATAGTAAGAACACAAGAAGACCACTTGAAAGGAATATCAAGTGATGAGGACAGTGACAATGACATTGCACTTTTAACTCGAAAATTTAAAAAATTTATAAGAAAGAATAAATTTAAAAATAACACAAAAAATAAACTTGAACATAAAAAGGACCAAGCCATTTGCTACGAGTGCAAGAAACCGGGGCACTTCAAATATAAATGCCCCTAAGCCAAGAAGAAGCAACCAAAGAAGAAGAAAGCATTGAAGGCTACATAGGATGATTCAAGTGACTCCGAGGTCGAAGAAGCAAGCAACGAAGAGGAGGTCAACTTCACACTAATGGCTTTAGGAGAAGAGGTATGTGATTTAATTAATGAAGATTTATCTTTCGATGAATTTTCTATCATTTTTCATGAATTATTTAATGAATGTAGAACTATTAGTAAGAAGTTCAATCTATTAAAGAAAGAGCATGCCTCATTACAAAATAAGTTTGATAGTCTTCAAACTCCTTCTTTACCCCCATGCTCTAAGTGTGAACACTTAGAGGAGATTAAAAATAAAAACTTGCTACTTAAAGAGACCTTGAATAAGTTTAAGGTCGGTAGCAAGGGTCTTGACATGATCCTTGCAAATAAGGGTCATGTCAAAAATAGAAGTGGAATTGGATTTGTGAGTAGATCTCACCGAAATCCTACCACCTTCATTAAAGGACCCACACTACATGTATCATCTCACTTGAGATGTAATTTTTGTTGCAAACCCGGACATGTTGTTTACAAATGTCCATTTAAGAAAATTAGTCCACACAAGTTGATATGGGTTCCTAAAGGAACCATAAATAGTTCAATGCTAAATGACAAAATTAGTAGATCAATATTTGAGGCACCTAAAATCAAATGGGTACCTAAAAAATATTTTCTTTTGTAGACACATTCACCATCACAAGCTAGGAGCAAGAGATGGTATCTTGATAGTGGATGCTCAAGGCACATGATCGGAGATCCATCTCAATTCTCTATGCTCACTAGCAAAGAAGAAGAGTATGTCACCTTCGGAGACAACAACAAGGGTAAAATCATTGGCAAGGGAACCATAGGTAACAAATCAAGTTTTTCAATTGATGATGTGTTGTTAGTTGATGGACTAAAATATAATCTTTTAAGCATTAGTTAATTATGCGATAAAGGTTATGTTATTAAATTTGAATCTAATGTTTGCATCATTGAAAAACTAAACAATAATATATCCATGATTACGTTAAAACAAAATAATATTTACACCATTAATATTGAAGAACTTAGTAATGAAATGTGCTTCTCCATGTTAAATGATGATGCTTAGCTTTGGCATAGGAGATTAGGCCATGTAAGTATGAAATTAATATTTAAAATCTCTTCTAAGGAACTAGTACGAGGAATTCTAAATATTAAGTATGTCAAGGATAAAGTATGTGATTCATGTCAACTAGGAAAACAAATAAAAACTAGCCTCAAATCAAAAAATCAAATAAACACCTTTAGACCATTACAATTGATCCATATGGATCTATTTGGACCAATCGATACAAGTTTAGGAGGTAGCAAATATACATTTGTCATTGTAGATGACTATATAGTAGATATACTTGGACCAATTTCTTAGCTCACAAAAGTGATTGTTTTAAATATTTTTTTAAATTTTGTAAACTTACTCAAAACGAAAAGGATTTCATGATTTCGTCGATTCGAAGTGATCATGGTGAAGAATTCCAAAACCATGACTTTCAAAATTTTTGTGAATCTAACGAGTATAACCACAACTTCTCTACTCCAAGAAATCCTTAACAAAATGGAGTAGTATAAAGAAAGAATAGAAATTTATAAGAAATGGTAATAACCATGTTAAATGAACATAGTTTACCCAAATACTTTTGGGCCGAATCCATTAATACGACTTGCTATATCATGAAACTAGTAAGACCATCTCTATCCAAGACTCCTTATAAATTATGGAATAACAAAAAACCTATTGTTTCTTATTTTAAAGTTTTTGGTTGCAAATATTTTATTTTAAATGAAAAGGATGCTTTAGGAAAATTTAATGCTAAATCCGATAAAGGCATCTTTCTTAGTTACTCTTCCATTTCTAAAGCTTTTCGTATTTTTAACAAAAGAACGTTAGTTATAGAAGAGTCTATTCATGTAGTTTTTAATGAAAATTTTGAATTTAAGAAAAAAAATTTGATTATAATTTTGGTTTTGATGGTTTGAATTTAAATGAACCCTCTCCTTAAAATAGCAACTTGGATGCATCTTCTTCCTAAATTTCCTTACCTAAGGAATGGAAGTATATAGATGCCCATCCCAAGGAGTTAATTATAGAGACACATCGAAAGAGGTTCAAACTCGTTCTTCTTTCAAAAAATTTTGTGCTTATGCTGCTTTTCTTTCTCAAATTGAACCCAAGTGTATTGACGATGCCTTGAAAGATGATTCTTGGGTTATCGCAATGCAAGAAGAATTGAATCAATTTGAAAAGAATGAGATATAGAAGCTTGTTCCTAGACCTAGTGACTATTTAGTTATTAGTACTAAATGGATCTTTAGAAACAAGCAAGATGAATACGGTATCGTGGTTAGAAACAAGGCTAGACTAGTGGCCAAAGGTTTCAATCAAGAAGAAGGTATTGATTATGAAGAGACCCTCACTCCTGTGGCAAGATTAGAAGCCATCAGGATGCTCCTTGCCTATACTAGTAGTAATGATTTTAAACTATTTCAAATGGATATCAAAAGTGCTTTCTTAAATGGCTTTATTTTCGAAGAAGTGTATGTTGAACAACCTCCCGGATTTAAAAATTCTCTTCTTCCTAATCATGTGTTTAAATTAACTAAGGCTCTCTATGGACTAAAACAAACTCTTAGAGCTTGGTATGAAAGGCTTAGTTCCTTTCTTATTTCAAATAATTTTACAAAAGGCAAGATTGATACTATATTGTTTATCAAACATTTTGAAAATAATTTTCTTATTGTTCAAATTTATGTTGACGATATTATTTTTGATTCTTCGAATAAATCACTATGTAAATCATTTGCCAAGTGTATGAGCCATGAATTTGAAATGAGCCTAATGGAAGAATTAACTTTCTTTTTATGATTACAAATTAAACAACTTAGTAATGATATATTTCTTAATCAATCCAAAAATATATTAGAATTGTTAAAAAGATTTAACATGGATGGTTCAAAAGCTATAAATACTCCTATGAGTACTTCCACTAAGTTAGATTTGGATGAAAGTGAAGAAAATTTTAATCAAAAGATATATAAGGGAATGATAGGTAGCTTACTTTACCTCACCGCAACTAGACCAGATATCATGTTTAGTGTAGGTCTATGTGCAAGATTCCAAGCTAATCCTAAGTTATCTTACCTTAAAGCTATTAAAAGAATTCTTAGATATCTTAAAGGAACTCCTGATCTAATATTATGGTATCCAAAATCTGATAACTTTAATTTAAAAGACTATACGGATGCAGATTTTGGTGAATATAGAATAGATAGAAAGAGCACATCCAGAACATGCCAATTTTTAGGACATGCACTTGTTTTTTGGACTTCTAAGAAATAAAATTTAATTGCACTATCTACGATGGAAGTCGAATACATAGCCGCAAGTGCATGTTGCGCACAAGTTGTTTGGATAAAAAAATATTAGAAGACTATGGAATTCATTTAGAAAACATTCTCATAAAATGTGATAATACTAGTGCTATTTGTCTAACCAAAAATCCTATTCAACACTTTAAAACCAAGCATATTGATATTAGACATCACTTTATACGAGATCATGTCAATTGCAATGACGTCACTCTTGAATTTATTGATACAAAACATCAATTAGCGGACATTTTCACAAAACCCTTAAGCGAAGAACAATTTGACTTTATTAGAAGGGAATTAGGCATGTTGAATTGTCCTCGTAAATGAGCTGCATTATATGTTTTTTCGAAATTTTGGCTTTCGTGGATTTTCAAAATTTCGGCTTTCGTGGACTTGTCTCCCTCATCTGATTTTGTGTCTCAAAGAGTAATCCAAGACATCATCCTATCTCAATTCAACACATTAAAACCTCTAAAAACTAAATTAAAAAAAATATTTGGGTGCTAGAGGTTGCACCACCAGAACCAGCGGTTGAACCGCTTGGGTGCTTGACCCCTAGGCGGTGGAACCGCCTGGTGGGCGGTTGAACCGCCCGAACACCCCAAAATATAAGGGGTGTGTTAGGGTCGGTGGCTGAACTGACCCCAACTCCTCCCTTGACTCCTCCTCCCCCATACCTCTCTAATCCTCTCCTCTTCCCATCCTCTCACTCTAAAAGGCCTAACAAAGGGTTTTCTACTGATTCAAGCTCCTCACCTCTCTAGGAAACTCAAGAAGGTTAAAAAAAAAACTAAAATTTTCTCCTCTCTTTTCATCATTTGGTCTTTTCCTTATTTTTTTTCTTTTTGATCCATCATCGTGAATAGATATGGCTCCTAAGAAATCATCAAGAGGCAAAGGGAAAAGGCTGGAAGGAGATTCATTTGATCCTATCCTCTTTAGATCCAATGAGACAGCCCTAAGGTACCCTAATTTTGAATCCAAAACCATACATAAGAGTAAGCATGTTGATCTAGGTGAACTAAGAAACCTAAACCCATTAGATGGTTTACCGATTTAGATGTCTTACCTATCTTGTAAATTGATGAACCGATCTACCCTAGGTTGGTTAAGTTATTTTATGCAAACATAAGTATTGAACATGATGGATTGACTACGTATCTTTTGGGAACCAAAATGTGAATTTTTGATCATACGATATGTGAGCTCACTGGAATTGAAGAAAGAATAGAGGATGCTATTTCAAAGGCCAATGGGATATGAATGCTATTGGAGCATCCCACTCTGAAGCATCCCACTCTGAAGCTTTAGGCATCATTCCCAAAAGCTGCGAACACTTGTTACCCTTCAATTCAAAAAATACTTTATCACATTATCATAACCATTCTTCTTCCTAAACAATTTCACCATGATAAGATTAGCATGCTAGAATTAAGCACCATGTATTAGATCATGACCCGACAAAATAACTGCTTTGGATACTTGATCAGACAACATATGATGAAAATTATCTTTAGAGATTTAATGTTATCGTATGGTGGGTTGATCACTAGATTATTAATTGCATATGATATTTGTATATCACCCGATGAGGAAACAATACAGGTCGATAGATATAACACCATCAATAGAAAACTCCTCAAAAGATTTAGATGCATATTTACAAATGGTATTTGGATTAGACAACCTAGAAGGATTGAACTAGCACCCCGACCAGTAGAGCGACCTGAAACACCAGTTATTAAGGGAAGTGAATCTCCTATGCCTAGTCCCTATCATCCAGAACCATATGAGCCAGCTCCTGCGCCATCCACTGAAGATCCAGTCATGCTAGCCCTAAATCAAATCAAATCACAACAAAATCAAATCAACTTATAGCAAGTTGAAATTTTGAAGGAAGTACAACGGATGAACCGGAAGATAGATCACTTGTATAGGTATTTTGAAATTCCCCCTGTGGAAGAGTTGTTTATCTTTAACGCTTGTTTTGTAAACCTTATGACTATTATGAATGCGAAAAGACTTGTTATATGATGTATCATCTACTTCGACTTTAAATGATTTTTTCGTTCGATCGTAACTTATTGTACTATTTTGATGATTTGATATCTTCATCGAACGATTGATTTCTTGCTCTTTCCACCTACTTTAAGCATGTTCGACTTCATGGATGCCACGTTGATGATTAATCGAATTTTGATATCTCTTACTCGTGGTTTGGTAAATTTTTCTTTCTTCTTTCAGGACAATGCATAAATTCTTCACCTTTTTTTTATGACAAAGAGGGAGAAAAATGTGAAATTGATATGATGGAATGAAAAATGAATTAATATATAGTATTGTAATTGCATCAACTTATACTGTTCATATTGCAGTATATCGTAAATATTTTAATTGTAAATTTTCTTGAGATAAGCTATTCCTTCATTTGATATCATGCCTTGATATTGAACACTCTTTTTGATATCATTTGATCCTTGTTTTAAATTGACATCTCTTGCTGTAACGATGAATGGCTCTAGGTGTAATACCTTGACATTATTTTTATCAAGAAAAATATGAAGTTTCATACTTATGCTTAAGCTTGCTTATTAAGCTTGACGTTAAATGAAATTTATCGATTACGGCTTAAATTCAAAAGTTTGAATTCAAGTGTTTTTACTTTCTCATGATATGGCATATAGATAGAGGGAGTTAAGATCAACTCCATCATCAATTGATCGTCATCATAAAAAAGGGGGAGATTGTTGAATCTCGGATTTTGATGATGAAGTCAATTGATAAATTATTTGTTATAATCCATATTGTTAAGTTAAGTGTGCAGGATTAACTACGATGGGATGAAAACATGAAGCGATTTATCGAGGTCAAGTTTGTCAGGAGTTCGAGAGTTCATCAGAAGTCCGAAAGATCATCGAAAATATTGCCGGAATCAACTGAGGTCAAATCAAGGACTTGCCGAAGGTTTCGGAAGTTCGCCACAGAGATCGTTGGAGGTTCACGGAGATCACCAAAAAGGTTCGGAAGCTTGCCAAAGACTCGTTGAGCTTGTCACAAAATCTGGGAGCATGCTTGGAGTTTACCGGAAGAAACCTGAAAGAGTGTCGGAAGTCCGTTAGAAAGCTCACCGGAAGTAAACTTGAAGAATGTCGGTCTAAATCACTTAGAATTATATTTCAATTTCGTAGTTGGCACGTAATTAGGGTAAGGATTGGGAAATAATCTCGTTTAAACCTAGTAAGGGCTAACCGGGCTCTTATTGGGTTGATTTGGGCCTAAAACAGGACCGATCCAGCTTTGCTGAATGGGCCAGGCGGTTCAACCGCCTGTGCTGGACGATAGAACCACCCAGTGGCTGAAAGCTGGGTGGTTGAACTGCCCAGCCAAGGGCGGTTGAATCGCCCAGCACCAGAATGCATGGGCGGTTGAATCGCTGCCTTGGGCGGTTGAACCACCCTGTATACTATTAGTCTGACTACTGACAGTCAGTTCAACCGCTAGCACCGAGAAACCCAAACAGGATTTAAATTTGGAGCTCAAATTTGAATCCTCTTGGGGTCTATAAATACCCCTCATTTTTCAACAGAAAGTGCACCCTTTTAAGAGTTAGAATTTGAGCAAAAGCTTTGGCAAAGTCTTGTTTTCAATAGCTAGTGTTCACCTCCCTCTTTCTCTTTGAAAAATCTGTAAGAGTGTGAACTTCTTGTAAAAGGGTTGTAGGAGGAGTATTTGGTCCTTCCCCTTCAAAAGGATTTGCTAGTGGAAGTTGGGAGCCTCATCGAAGAAGGCTTCGGAAGTGGACGTAGGTCACTTGACCAAACCAGTATACATCGTTGCGTTCTTGAACGTGTGAGTGTTTAAATTTCTGAATTGTTTCTTTACTTAGCTGCAAATCATTCAGTTTTTCCTCTCCTTTACTCAAGCAACTTCAACCAAGTCATCTTTCATCGAATCGAAATTTTCACACAAACTAACTATTTACGAAATCGGTTTCAAACTTATGAGTTTTGATCCGCTGTACTAACTCACCCCCCCCCCCCTCTTAGTGCCTCTCTGATCCTAACAGGAGGCACAGTGGAGACTGGGGCCGGTAGATCCGACCGCTGTAAAGGTGGGGATGCCAATTGTTACACCAGTTGAGGGATAAGTGAGACGATGGCCTACATCATCTCGGCTATAGTTTGGACTTGGTGGGCGAGACCACAGAATGCCTCGTGTGAGACGGGTAGCTGGCTGGTCGGGGCTGCCCTAGGCGGTGACAGCCCCGGGTCAGTGAACAACTGCTAGTAACATCCCAAAATCGTAATAGGGTCCTCGGTCTGGAGCCCATGGGAAAGTGGGGGATGTTCCCCGGGCTCGCAAGTCGGGTGAGATCCTTCCATTGGGCGTTCGCTTAGGTTTGTCTATTAATTTTGTGACATCCGGGCCTTCCTTCTAGCACCAATATGTTAGTGTACCTTTACGCCATGGCAGTTGAGTCATCACGACTAGGTCCGAGTTTGGATATGCTGCGGCCACTTTGGTTGATCTCCGAGCAAGAAGATGGTGTCGGGTCGGGTGAAGCAATTCGTCAGTCTGCTGGGGGATGATGCCTCCTTCCACTGTTTGGCCTGTCACACGTCTTCCTATTCCTACACACAGGTCGGGTTGGGGTTTTACGACCCGACCCGACCCTTTCAATACTTAAGTTAGTCCTTTTGAGGGAGATGTTTGTTCAGGAAAAAAAAGTCCCCCAGAGTGGTGCCGATCTGGGGTTTTTATACTAAAAGGGGTGCGGATTCCTAATGTATCGTTGAGTACCGTCCCGAGATTTCAGGCGGCACTATGGAGGTGTCATCTCGGGCTTCCTGGGATAGCGTTGCACCTCGGATGGCACCCGTACCTGTACGAGCACGTGCTCGGTAGAGCCATTGTCCCAAGCTTTCTGGGGTGGTGCTGTGCTGCCCCATGGTCGGCGCCTGTTCCGGTATGACCGTAGGTTACCGAGCTGTAATGATGTTGCCTGCCACCCTAGGCTTCATGTCGACGTGACGGTGGGGCACCACTCACGAGTGGGTGGCGTCGATACGTGCCCCATCACCTTCAAACTCAAAAACTTAAGATATACAACAATAAGAACAAAGATATTTTATATTTGTCTAATTTAATTTTGATATATCCCTCTAAAATCTAAAAAATTATAAATACATACGTATAATCATCATATTAGTAGAAATTTTATATGATATTAATACCCTTTAAAAACTCATTATGATAATAAAAATGAAATATTTCATATATCTACGTATTTTTTTTAACTCAAATTAGTGAGCATTAAATCATTGCACTATTAGTTCAAACTTTAGAAGACATCAATATTCTATAGAAACTTTATGATTATAAATCTATTATCATGTATTTAAATATTTTGAAGTCAAATCGGTAAATATTAATTGTCAGTAGTCATCATTAATTTGAAAATACTAAATAAGTATTAAAAAGTATATATGAATTATATATACATATAAATTGTTTTATATATGTATATATATTGTATTACAATTTTAGAAAGATTAATATGTTGTTTTCAAACTTAGGTATATAAAAACAAAAATATATAATCGCAATTTGAAGAACATTTCCAACCTCATTGCATGTGTTCCTTCTCGCACACTCTTTGTTTCTTGTGACTACTGCAGCCACAAGCTTGTTGACCTCCTCATCCGCATATCTCATTCCCTTCTACATGGCCCTTCCACCTCCTGCTCCATCCATGGCCATCAGATCTTTATCTTGACAATTTCCTCTGCTGTCTCCTTCCCCATGTTGTCTCCCAATCTCCCCAAGACCTGGCCCTTTTCCTGATGCCAACGACTGTGCCTTGTCTCTGAGTCTTCCTTCACTTCCATGCCTATTCCCTGTTTGCTCTTTGATCTCAGAGAGTCTCTGATCCTCTCCTCTTGGTGCTGAGCTCATGTCTTCGTTGCTCGAGGAGTTGCAGTAGTGTCCACTGCTCTTGATCTCACAAGCTGCCCATCTCTCATGGCTTCTTCCACTCCCCCTCACTACTCCATCACCACTCCTAAACCGCACCATACCCCCCACCCAACGCCTCAAAACCCCCTCCAGAAGCACCACCAGAGACGCCACAGGAGCTCCCATAGGCTCCACTCTTCCTCCTCTTCTGGTTCTGCTGCAGCTAGTAGCAGCGCTGGCGCATGCGGCGGCGCCGCCAGCACCACCATCGCCTCCAGCGCTTCTGCTGGTAGCAGCAGCGCTCCTGCCTCCTCATCTTCCCATAAAAATGGGATCTTGGACCGGAATCCGGCCTTCTTGCCTTACTACCCCCAAGAGGGGGCTGGTCTGACCCCCGAATTCCGGCGTAATCGCACCACGAGAGTCATCTCGAAAAGGAACCTCAGCTCCCCGAAGCCATCGCAGAGCAGTGCCCGTGCCGCATCTCCTGCCGCCGCACGATGCCTCATTCAAATCCTTCGGTCTGGCCCTGATGACCACCCCCTCGGCAACATCGTGACTAGCTTTCAGCCCGACCTTGCCGTTCCGGAAGACTACTGCTACATACTACATGAACTCGGCAACCGCCAAAAGTGCCCGCTTAAGGCTCTCAAGTTCTTCAACTCCACCATGCCCCTCATGAAGAGCCTCACCGAGCAGGGGAAGCTACTGACAGCTGCCATTGGTGGGCTCGGCAGGATGGGCTGCCCTGACCTTGCACGGAAGGTTTTTGATGTTGGTTTCTCTAGGGGGTGTGCGAATACGATATATGCACACTCTGCACTCATCTCGGCATATGCTCGGAGTGGGCTCGCCACGAAGGCCATGGACGTTCTTGAGATGATGAAGGCAACCGGCTTGAAGCCCACCACCATATCATATAACGCTGTAATTGATGCCTGTGGTAAGGGTGGGGTTGACCTCCAGCTCACGCTTGGGTTCTTCAGGGAGATGCTCCACAACGGGCTCTGCCCTGATAGGAAGACTTTCAATTCTCTTCTTGCTGCATGCAGCCGTGCTGGGCATTTGGAAGATGCACGGATGGTTTTTGATGAAATGATTCATCTGGGTATCGGCCAGGACATCTACACCTATAATACCTTCATTGACACAATATGCAAGTGTGGTAACATGGAGCTTGCACTACAAGTCATGTTAGACATGCCCATGAACAGGGTGCAACCAAATGTAGTCACATATAGTACCTTGATGGATGGGTACTCGAAATTGGAACAGTTTGATGAGGCATTGAATCTTTATGAAAAGATGAAAGCTTTGAAAATTGGGTTAGATAGGGTCTGCTATAATACATTGCTTTCAATCTATGTGAAGACCGGAAGGTATGAGGATATTGTGAGAGTTTGTAATGAGATGGATGTTACAGGTGTTGACAAGGACACTGTCACTTACAATTGTTTGATCAATGGGCATGGAAAGCAGGGCAGGTTTGATATTGTCAGTTATTTGATTCAAGAGATGAGAGATCGGGGAATTTCACCAAGTGTACTAACCTACTCAACTCTGATAGATATTTACTCAAAGGCAGGAATGTATGGTGATGCAGCAAATGTGTTCTTGGAGTTCAAAGAATCAGGTTTGAAGGCAGATGTGGTCTTGTATAGTTCTTTCATTGATACTTTGGCTAAGAATGGATTGGTGGACTGTGCCGTGTGGTTGCTTGATGAGATGACAAGAATGGGAATCGAACCCAATGTAGTCACATACAACACTATAATTGATGCCTTTGGTAAGTCTAGAATCGTTGTTGAGGATGGTGGAGTTGGAAATGAGTTGGCAGGTGTTGATGGATCTGGAGGCCGGATTGTTGGTGCTTTTGGTCAGCTGGCCAAGGGAATAGGTCATGCTGTGGTAGAAGACTATAGAAGGAGGTCTGAGGAGATGCTTTGCATTTTGGGGTTGTTTCAAAAGATGATCCAGCAGGGGGTGAGGCCTAATGTGGTGACATTCTCTGCTATCCTTAATGCTTGCAGGTAACTTTCTATTTGTTCTTAGAATCAATTATTATTGTTTGATTCGCTCACTACATAATATTTGGAATTCTATCAAATGTTTTACTTTTTTTTTTTTTTTTCTAAATTTCGTATCACCTTACAACTGATCTTGCAGCCGGTGTAATTCATTTGAAGATGCATCCTTGTTACTAGAACAACTTCGGTTATTTGATAACTTTGTATATGGTGTTGCACATGGACTTCTAATGGGCAGTAGAGAGGCATGGGTGCAAGCTCAGTCACTTTTTGACGAATTGAGGCGGATGGATGCTCCAACATCATCTGCCTTCTACAATGCTCTGACTGATGTGCTATGGCATTTTGGGCAGGTATGCTTGATGAGGACTTATACATCTACCCTTAATTTGTTTTTGCCTCTTCCTACTGTTTCTAGAAGTCATCAGTGAAGATGATTATGGTATTATAATGCAACTGGTAGTAGTTTCTCTGACTTCCTCTGAAGGATTCTTTTCTTATTTTGACACTGAACCTGGCAATAACTTATTTTATTAAGATTCATGTAGACAAAGTGCATATGATGTTTTTAGAGGGACCAACTGTTAAGAAGCTTAGGTTGTTAGACTCCATGTTGTTAGATGAATTACTCAGTTTTCTCATTCCAAAAAAAGATGAATTGTCTCTCTTTGCTCCTAAAGTGTCTAACAATTTCAGTATCTTTTTTGCATATATACCCCTTAATATAGGTGCACTTCTGTAGACAACTTTTTTTTGTCTTCAGATTAGCATGTGTGCAAATGCTTTCATTATTGTCCTCAATGAGCTATCAGTACTCAATATTAAAATTAACTAGCAAAATGATGGCTATGACTTTGAAACTTTCACATAAATATTTAATAAAAGTTGGTCATTGAATGTCTATAACATTTGTTTCTATGCCAAAAAGAAATGTTTGGTATAGTTTTGAATATATTATTTTATCTACACAGTTGAGATTGCATCTCTTTTTTTGCATGTATTTAGCTGCATCAACATTTAAAGCATTTACATTTACTGTCTCCTTCCTAACCTTTCACAGAGACGAGGAGCTCAGCAGGTTGTGCTTGAAGGTGTGCACCGGCATGTTTGGGAGAATACGTGGACTGAATATAGTCTAGATCTGCATCTCATGTCTGTTGGTGCTGCCCAAGCAATGGTTCATGCATGGCTTCTTAGCATACACTCTATTGTTTTTGAAGGGCGTAAGCTACCTGAATATGTGAGGTATAATCCATTTCCATGTTATGACAAATACTTGCTGCTAGTCTGAGTTCTCCATTCAAAACACATGCCAAAACATGAGATTGGAACTACTACCACTTTATACCTATTAATCATATGGATTGTGCCTTCAAGGAGAAGCCCAAGATCAACAAATGTGTGTGTGATCAACTCATTTAGAAAACTCCAGAAAATAGATGTAAGCACTTTGATTGTTTAAATTATGCACTTATTTCTCGCCTATCAAGTATAGGACTATTGTCCTTTTCCTGTTTATGACATAGACATTTAGGAATGGTCTAATTGTTTTATTAGTTCATGCATATCAGATTCTTTAGTTTCCGTCAAGGTATTAGAGGGGAGAATTTTCTTAATTCTCTTTGGAATATCCTAAGGCATTTCTGTGAGATCTAGCTGTTGATTTATTTTTCCTTGTTGCATATCCTGGTTCTCTCTCTATGCACTTAAGAACTTAAATATCTAAGATAATCTAAATTTGACATCCAAATCATTCATGTTGGATCTCCTTATTTAGCTAAACTACTAGTTTGTCACAGCATTTTGACAGGATGGGGCAAACATAGCAAGGTGGCTGGTGCTAGCACTCTTCGCCGTGTCATCGAGGCACTGCTCAACTCGATGGGAGCCCCATTCCACTTGGAAAAGTTCAACGTTGGCCGTTTTGTGTCACCAGGTGCTACAGTAGCTACCTGGTTAAGGGAGTCTAGCACAGTAAACATCCTTCTCCTCCACGACAGGTGGGTGCAGTCAGCTAATCCCTTGAACTCGATTCCAAGATTGCAAGCCCTACGGTTGTAGATTCAGCATTTGCTTCACAAGTCACTTCTATTGTTATGGTTGTATGAATTATTATGACAAGAATAGCTAGCTTCAACTTTATAAGATCGAGAGCCATGTGCATCAGCCAACCTTGGATGGAGAGAGCTACAATTGGATGTTAAGGGGCAAAAATATTTATCCACACTCGTGTATAGTCATATATTATGTGTAGTAAGGTTTCTCTAATTTGCTTGCTCTGCTCTTTCACCAAGCATGGCTGCTTATGATGCCAATGTAAGAAGCATTGTAGAAAGAGAGAGAGAGAGAGAGAGAGAGAGAGAGAGAGAGAGAGAGAGAGAGAGTTCCTTCTTTGAGAGAATATTTGATTAAAGTTTGTGGCAATGAATTTTTTGGTTTACTCTAATGCTAAATTCTTAGACATTGCATGGATATATCTCAGTGATCAAATATTATCTTATATGAAACCTACTCGGATAGATGATCAGGTACATTGTAGTATCCACAAGTTTGCAGCTATGATTGAATTGTTTCTCATTTTTTACCAATATATCTTTGGAAAATATCTTCCATATAATTGCTGTGCCTACCTTTGTCTATGTGTTGACATTGTTTTAAAGATGAAAATTTTCGTGGCCGAAACAATACAAGATTTTAGTACTTAGTTGACAGGCCATAGGAGACTATTTTCGTGACACAAATCTTAATCAGAACAGCTTCTTCAGGGCATCAAAATCTATCATTTAAATGACATTTATCTGCCTGGATAATTGATACGCTATGCGAGAACAATTTTTCCTACTTTTTAAGACATGTATCAGACAACAATTACAACTCCCAAACTGATTGCGTGAAACTTTCCCGAGAGCAAAGATGATAGGATAAACACCACACAGAAACTACACGTGTAAAGAAGGTAGCACACTACAGCAACCTGCGCACACTGAAAACTACAGAAAGTGGATTAAATCAAAGGAGGAACAAAGACAAAGTATAATTTGAACTGAAGGATCTTGACATCAAATGTGTGTGTATATACACGCTGAAGCAATTGAATTACAGGTCATGTGGCAGAGTAACAAACTAAACAATCCAAGGTTCGCACATAACTTTGGCATGCAACAAAAACAACCGAGCTTCCACCAATAGCAATTTCATGATTCAGCAACAATTTGTTGACTCTCGTCAACAGCTCAACATCTAAAGAGCTAAAGAGTAAAAAATATGTTTCATATAAATGTTGACAGCACTGGGCCATACGAACAAACAAGTGCAGCTTCGGCGCTATATCGCTACAAAATCATGCAACAGAAAGTATTCAACGCAGTAGGTAGCGAACAGCAGCAACTGCATCACCTTTGTGCTCCCTCAGTGTTCTCTCGGCAATCTTCTTGTCCAACTGCATAAAGAAGCAAAAGAAATATCGTCATAGGTTGATCATCTTTCTTCATACAGCGAGAAAGAAAATATATTCACCTCAAGCTCATTAGCAATGATGTCTACATCGATGGGATTGATCTTAACAGCAGCCAATTCTTTCTCACTGCCAAAAGAACACAATCTTATCTAAAATAAATAAATAAATATATATATATATATTAACATCATGGTTAATTAACTTAAAAGAACTCTTTCCTTCATGGGTATATTAACATTAATAACCCCAACTTGATTATATCTTGATACGAGAGAGCCTCCACCCAAGCAAGAATCACACCAAAACTGAGTTGATCTCTAATTCCTAAACTTGAGACCAAGGGTTTAAATAGACGCTTAGGCGCTCGGGTGTGGTGAGGCGAGGCCCAAGTGCCTCAAGCCTCAACCAAGCTGTCACGAACGGTCGTCGCACACGCGCAGCAACTTCGTTCAACGTACTGTTCGTCGCTTGCCCATGTTTGTACATATCTTTGGCAGCCTGTTTTGCCATACTTTTGGTGAGTTTCCCATTTAAAAATGTAAGAAACGGCAGAGGTTGCAGCGCTGCAGAACGACCGCATGCTGCATCGCCCAAAACCCCCCAAAATGGCTCCGTTTTTGCGTGTCGCGAGCTGATTTCTGCAGCCCACAGCCACACGCAAAACGTCAGTCATCTCAGCCTCTTGGAACCACCCAGGTGGCACAGGGTTGGATGGGGCTTCGGTATATTGTCGGGCGTTGAACACTTTCACAAGTTTGCACGTCAACTTGACGGAAACTTGCCTTCGCGCCCGGCACCCGGGGAGTAGTTGTTTGCGGACTTGCAGCTGCTCATTCACCCTTCTAAAGTCCTTGTTTTCCTCCTCTCTTTCTCTGTTTTCCTGCATTCCAAGTGCTCGCTCAATTGCTTGTAAAGCTTCCCTCGTCGCGAGACGTCGGGACTTGTCCGCCACTCATTTCAACAACTAATTAACTTCTGTTTTACAGGTCTTACGGGACCTACACAAGGTTGCAGCTCGGCTGATCCTTTGCGGGCGCGTATGTCGCAAGGACGCCTCAAGACTTAGGCAATTCCAGCTAAGTCTGATCGAAGTGGGCGCAAGGGTGCTTCTCAACTTAGACAACTCCAGCTTAGTCCATGTTTGCCGCAATGGTGCCTCACCACTTAGGCAATTCCAACAAAGTGCGTGACAAAGCGGCACGCTTTAGTGAAGCATCACCTGGGCACTTGCCTGAACCCAGGCGCCTCGGACGAGTGCTCGATTGAAACGAAGTGTTCAGTTGAACAGTAGCTAAGGTGGTTCGATTGAATATACTGTTACTAAACCTGTGCACACAAACCCCCTCGCTAATACACCACCCCGCCCCCTCCCCCCCACGCGCGCGACCCCAAGCCATTGCGTAGCCGCTGCCTTCGCCGTTGTCACTTCCTCTGTTATTGCCTTCGCCGCTGACGCATAGGATCGATGCTTCCTCTACCGCCAACAAACGAGTCTAAAGATCTAGCTTTCGTGTGCAATTTCCTTCGTCGCCGCGGCTTCCATGTATAGCCCCTTCCACCATTGAGGGAGAGGACCACGACTTCCTTTGCCACCGACGAATACATCTGAAGCTTCCTCTGCCCATGACGTCATCGTCCATAATTTCCACCATTGCCATTGTCACCATCCGAAGCTTTCTCTGTACCTACTACTATCGTCCGCAGCTTCCTTCTCCGCCACCACTACTATCATCCGAAGCTTCCTCCGTCGCTATTGCTACTACCATCCGTAGCTTCCTCCGTCGCTACCGCCATCATCCGAAAGTTCCTTTGTCACCGTTGCCCTCTCCTTCCCCACTTTCTACCATCATTGACTCTTTTCTCCCCTTTAACTACTATTAACAGTAGATTAAATATTGTTAATAATATATTGTTAACTATTGTTATCACATAATAGTCTCTATTTAGATTGTAGTACTACTAATCTCTATTCATTAATTATATTTTTTTATTTTTTTATTTTAAAGTGTCTCGCTTTGCTCGAGCGAGTGCCTAGCGCCTCGAGCATTTTCAGACCTTAGCGCCCAACACCTTTTAAATCACTGCTCGAGACCAATGAAATAACACCTTCTCTTGAAGCTTAAGTAATTACTGCTATGACCAACTGAAATCATCAGGTGGTTTTACATCCCACACGTTCCATCTTATAGTTTCATGGCATATACCCATTTCGCCAATAAAGAGGCTTAGCTATTAAAAAACATAATTTTTTAATCACTGCAGCTTGGTTCCATTCTCCAAGATCCTTGGTCCCTAAGTCACCTCCTGCAAAGGGCTCCTGCACCTTCCACGCTATCAAGCTTATTTGCTTCTTGATTTCTGCTCCTACCCAAAAGAAATTTCTGAACATTTCTTACACCTCTTTGGAACTCTTTGAAGGAGCAAAAATACACTACTTCAGCATACTTGCCTGATCAAACAAAATTGATTTATTGAGCCAAAGATTGCCTGACTAAGTAGTTTTGGCATCCAGCTTCTTGCCTGTGAAGTACTTCTATCATTTGCAGTAACAATAACTCAACTCAGGAGAAATCAGAGGAAGTCCTAGATAATTAACAGGTAGTAGTTCCTCCTCAACTTCAGAGATTGCAGGATATTTGTTTCAGAATCAACACCACCAAAGAATATGTTGCTCTTCTCTGCATTCAACAGTGTCTGACATTTGCAGAAAAGGTTTTACACATTATACAATATATTAACAGCTTCTGAATTCCCATCACTAAACATGAGAAAATCATCAGCAAAGCATAGGTGGGTAAGATGAATTTTATTGCATTTTGGATGAAACAGGGTAAACATTTTCCCATCTCTATTATCCTTAAGCGTTCGGCACTCCATTGTTATCAAAAATAAAATGTGTAACCTGTCATGATCTATCATGTTCCATTCATACGCATAGGGCTTCCAAGTAGTTAAGCATAGTCATTATCCAGCACACCATTTTTAGGGAACCCAATATATTAACATATCTTTGATAAAATCCCATCCAATAGTCATAGGCCTTGTGAGGGTCAATCTTCATAGTGCATCTTGGAGAAACTTGTGATCACCTTTTATAATCTTCTAGACTGACAGCACATTTTCTATTGTTTGTTTGTCAGGGTCAAGAGCTGTCTAATTTAAGCTAATTAGTTTTGTAATTACAAAAACTATTCCTATTTCAAGATAACCTTTGAAATACATTTATACATTACATTGCAACATGAAATTGGCCAGAGATCACAAAAAATAGCTGGGTGTTTGAGTTTGGGAATGCCATAAGTGTAGTTGCATTGACTTGCCTTCATAACTTCCTGAAGTAACTCCTGAACTACATTAATAACATCTGGGCCTACAACATCTCAACCAATTTCATATAACTTTGCTTTGGAAGTATTGATCTTTGATGCTTTGTCATCCTTGATTGAAGATGCAGAATCCATTATTTTAGACTTGATCAGCCTAATTAACAGGTTTGCATACTTCTCAGTAAGAGTTGATCTGCAACCAAAAGATCTTGTTGCTTAGATATTCTATTGCCATGGTCTCCCTATTGCCATGATCCATGACCAAAATATCTTCAAAAATATTGAGCATTCATGCTCGATAACAGTTTCATCAGTAACATTTTGTCCAGCAGTGTTGTAAATTGAGAATATTTGATTGATGTTCCTTCTAGCATTCATCACAAAAAAGAACAAAGAGGTACTCGTATCACCATTTAGAAGCCATTGCATACAAGATTTTTGTCTGTAAAAGTATTCTTTAAATATCATTAAGTGCATGTATTCCAGCAAACAACATATGTCTGTTCTTTTGATGTCCCCGTCCATGCTTCTCAATCAATTTTGATACCATAAATCTTGCAACTAAGCTCTGTTTTCCTGCACTCTCAATGTAATGCCAGAAAAAATGATTCTTACTCAGACACTTCAATTGTGCCATAACCTTCTCTTCTTTTGAATCAGAGGAAACAATGTAAATCCTCTAACTTGTATGCTCCAAGCATCTTTGACCATGGGCATAAATTTCAGATTATTAGTCCAAAGGAGAGAGTCCTGTCCAAACTGGAATTGTTCCACTCATAAATATCCGTTAAATCTGATCAACACTCCAAAGGCATAACAACAAAGGGTACCTTTCAAAGATGCAAGAACTGATCTCAAGAATTCCGTGTTTAGCTTCATCATCTCGACCAACAAAAATAAGCATCTAATAATTACAACTTACAATTTGACTTTAGCAAATTTTGCCCACTCCTCAGTTACCTATTTAGGCATTGTCAAATGTGTCTTCAAAACCTTAAAAACATAATCTTAAATGGTATTTATCCATTGTGCTTCTCCGACCTCCACTCCTTGTTCTATAACAACAGTTCCATTGTCAACAACACTTGGAGGACAATTCAACTCCAATCCATAAAAATTCACATTAATAACCATCAAGATTTCTTTCCAATTCATTGTAGGATTCCCATGTTTTTCAATCCCAAATGGAAGATTCAAGTCTTAAGAATTACCTTGTTCAGCTGGATTCTTCAGAATTCAGATATGATGGAAGAGTCTATCATGTTGAATCCATCACTTTCACCTTATGATGCATCAAAACCACTCAGTGGAACAGTTTCCCTCTGCTTCCTTTGAAGTCCCCTTCAACTCCAATTCCAAACAAGTTTGAAACTGAATCATCGATCATAGAGGCATCATCTCAACCTTCTGGATGCACTAGCAGATCCCATGAAAGTAAACCTTCACAAAAGCACAAGGTCTCAATCACGAGCTCCTCCTAAAGGCAAAAGATATCACCTTTCCTGCTCATCACAGCTCCCTAAACTTTCTTATAACCAAAGTATAGGTTTACATACTTATGTGGTACAAGACTTGGATGTGGTTAGACAAGGCTAGAAAACACTGTTGCACGTCCAATCAAGATAATATACGTGCAAATATGATCTTAATTCTTTATCAAAAGGATTAGATTTTACCTCAAATTTCACAAAACAAATTGTTAGAAAATAGTTAGACTAACTGATATACACTGGCTGTGGTGGCTTCATGAATTTGAATAACCTTTGTAGTGTCTTTGGTAGAAAGTTCTAAACGTTATTATTGATTAAAGTAATTTAAAACGTAAGCAGACACCATTTGTACAACAAGAAGAAATTCTTTTTAGTTAAGCGAAAAATGAAGCCTCGGGTGGCATTCACTCACCGCATCCTCATCGCGTTCCAATCAGCTTCTTTGGATGAAGCGAGAGCTGCCATGGCCTGCAAACACCATTTATAGCATCAAACTCTTTAAGAAAAAGAACAAAAAGCTCTGATTTTTCCTTTCCCGTTCCTTCATATGACGGTTTCGAAATGAATTCCGAAATGAAGATCAGGTACTCGATATAGTCTCATTCATCTGAACCATATGAACGGAGAAAGACATCAGATTTACGATTATTCCTCATATAAGGACCAGAGACATGACTTATTTATCCGAAGCAAATCGATGAAGAAAAACAAAACAATGTGATCATTCCTTGAGAGAAAAAAAAAAGGAACGGAACAGAAAAGAAAAGAAGAAGGGCAGAATAAAGATACGAAGAGGAGAAAAGAGACCGATTGGACGCGGGTGGAGTCCAGTTGACGGTCTTCGACGCGATCGGTGAGCTTGTCAAGGGCTTTGCTCTGCTGCTGTAAGTCTTTCGAATCCACCGCGGCCGCGACCGCAGCCGCTTCCTCTCCCCCCTCCATCTGCGCTTCCTCCTGCTAGGGCACCAAGTCACAGGCAGACAATAGACACATACTAGAGCACCAGAAACACAAATAGCTTTATATATACACTCAAAGTTTAACACTACATATAGGGCAATTTATCGAAAAAGCCCCCCCTAGTAATTAAATAGGCTTTTACCTCATCGATGTAACGAAGGGCACCTTTTTTTATAGGTTTTGATTAAAATATTCTTAATAATATAATTAAAAAATGATAATTATCCTTTCGACCTTATCGATTTTTTAAGAATGAATTAAACCAATTCAATTAAATTTTAATTATTTAAATTAATTTAAGTAAACTCTAAATTAGCTCTTTATTTTTTAAAAAATACTCTATATTATTTTTTCTGTGCCTGTTGTCTCGCATCTTCCTCGATTTTCTTCTCCTAACTTCATCATCCTCACCTTTTATTTTATCCATCTCTCTCACTCCCTTCTCTTTTTATTTCTACTAGTCTCTCTCTCTTCTTCTCTTCATCTTTATTTTGCCTAGATTAGTCGTTACACTTGAATTACGCTCATTCATAAAATATATTTAAAATATATTTTTTAATAAAAAAATTTTATTTTAAAAATTAATTATCTTAAATTTATTTAAAAATAGAAAAAATAATGCTAAATACATTAGCATCTCACCCTAATAATTCTAAAAAAGTTTGGATGTACTTAGTGAAAATTTAAAGAGTTACACTCGATCATATATTCAACTAAAAAATATTATATTTTAAAAATTAATCACTCTAAATTCATAAAAAAATAAATATATTATTATCTTACCTTATTAGTTCTAGAGAAGTTTGGAGAGATTTGATGAAAATTTAATAAATTATACTCGATTACCAATTCGACCAAAAAAAATCATATTTTAAAAATTTATTCCCAATAAAATCATAAAAAATAGAAACAAATTAAATATTTTGGAATCACGTGCTAATAGTTTTAAGAAAGTTTGGATTAGTTTGATAAAAATAAATTGTTCTACTCGTGTTCCACTCAAATTATACTTGTCGACAAATTAAATACAATTCAACTCAATTAGTTGCGACTTAACTTAACTCAATCCACGATAGGTCACATGATACGTAGATCAAACCGAACCAAACTATGGATCTATGACTTGAAATTGCCTAATTCAAATGTATTATTCAAATAAAAAAAATTAATCATGGGGGTGCCCTATGATAAAAGTCCAATAGTATGGTTTTTTTTCTAATAAATTACCCTAATGTAAATTCATCCTTTTTAAAAATCGATCATAATTCTGGATAATTTATTGATCCTCTAATAATGGGCTTTTACTGGATGTTATTCCCATATTTGTTTTTTTTTACTAAGGGGCATCTCTTTTTTTTAAAAAAATTTGATAATACCCTTAAATTGAATTATTGCAAGCTCGACTGATTTACTGGCCTACTTGATTTGAATCAGATCAATTCAAGTAAGATTTATTCGGATCAGGGTCTAGTTGGATTCCTTATATTCAAGTTATATTCAAATTACAATCGAGTTGCATATATTCATAGAATCTATTGATTTCATATAAACTTATTTTAAATTTATAATAAAATAAAAAAAGTAAAATTTTTGTTAGAATCATATTATAATCGAATTCTCAATGTTTTAATAATTAATTATCGTAAAATATCTAAAAATATTAATATTAAAATAGGTTAGGTAATTGAATTTAATTTGTTTTAATTTTGAGTGCAACTAAGTTAATATAGGAAACAAGAAAATAGAAACTATAATATTTTATGATGAATTTAGGATAATTTTATATAAAACTAATATATTTTAAGATAATCTAAAATAATTTTATATAAAAATTTATATATATTTTTAGGATAACTTACGTTTTTAGTCTATGATAAATTTAAAATATTTTTATATAAAAATAATATATACTTTAATATATTTTATGAATGAGCATAACTCAGTGTATAACGACTTTTGTATATAAACTGTAATGATGATGAGATAGAGAAGGAGGAGGGGAGGGATGGAGCAGCAGACGAGGCAGTGGTGAAGGTAGCGGTAAAGTGGGAGGAGGATGAGGAGGGAAAAAGAAGAGGGGAGAGGGGGCGGAGGCGATGACAGTTGAGTGAGAGGACGATGATGCATAGGTAAAGTGGGAGGAAAATGAAAAAGAAGCCAATAGGGAGTGAGAGAAGACGACAATGCTTGAAGGAGGAGTGGAGATGGAGATGAGAATAATTTAAAAAATTAAAAAGTAATACAAGACTTAATTAAATCAAATTGAATAGCTAAAGTTTAGTTGAACTAGTCAGTTCATCTTAAAAATACTAGTCTAACTCTAAAAAATCAACATAATCAAATGATAATCACTATCTTCTCATAATCTCATTGAGGATATTTTAATTAAAGTTCAAAAAAGTGCCCAAGTAAAAACTCAAATATGGCGTCATCTGGTAAAAGCTTTTTTCGATAAATTATCTTATAATTTTTCTATATAAATATAAATAAGTATGTATAACTTTTTTAAATATTTAAATGTTTCATAGTACTCCCACTAAACACCTATCTAATAATCACGGTCAGCATTAACTTTATCAAAATAATTTTTTAAAATATGTTTAGATATTCTCTATTTTTTATTAATTAAAATTACTATATATATATAAGGTTTTACTTTAAAATATTAATATTATATATATCCCTTTAAAAAAATTAAGATTTTGCATATAAATCATATTATTCTGGATAACATATGTCCAATAAACTCAAGTTAACTACTATTAATTAGGATTATTGTTGATTTTTATAAAATGAAAATTTTAAATATTCTGATATACTTTGAATTACTTTCATCAATTGTTTTACCTCTCATTTTTTCTGAGTACTTTTGAAGTAGATTTTAATATAAATTTGAGTTTCAATGTTATCTTATGATCAACTGATTGGGATTAACTATAATGATACCTGTAAGTCTTTGGGTTTTGTAGGAATGTATGCATTAAACTCAAATTTAGAAGTGTAAATACATAAACCATGTACATGATATTTATATATAGAATATCACCAAACATATGATTTAAAATGACAAAAATACTCCTGTGATTCTTTTTTTTTTTTGTGACTAATGAAATTTGTTTGTCGATATGTTTAATGCATGATTAATTAATATGTAAATTTAGTTTAGGTAAATGACAGGAAAGAGTTATCGCATAATGCGAAAAAATGTAGATTAATATTTTAGTGGTTTAGAATTAGCATTTATTAGTTAATATAGATAATACTCATCCCTTTGATCAGCTTTAGAGAGAATTAAATCAAGTGAGGCTATTTTACCTTAAAAAAAAAAGACGGATCACTTCCCCCAAACCCCACCCCCCCCCCCCCTCTTCTCCCTTTGCCTCCCTTCCTCCTTCGCCTTCATCGCAAACCCTTCTTCGTTGTCCATCGCTCCTCCTCCCTCACCACCTACCATTCTTAGTCACATTGGGAGTAGGCAGGTAGAGCAATGGCAGAGGTCGAGGTATCAGAGGTTTATGCAATGTTGATTTTAACTTGGTGCCCAGCGACTAAGGCGGAGAGGTCGAGGCGGTAGCAGAGGTTTGGTCGCACCTAGAGGAGCTCCGACTCAAAGGACGGTGGACGTTAGCCGCGAAGAGGTGTCGGAGGCACTTGCCCATGCCTCCTTGGAGGCGACCTTACTGAGAGAGACGGATAAGGCTGTTGTTCGCGGGAGACGGTGCATAGAAGCCGCCTCCGTTGCTAGTGACCTTGCTGCTCGTCTCCGCTCTACCCGTCTGCTCCCAATGCAATGAGGAAGGATGGGCAACAGACGAGGAGAGGGGAGGAGGGAGAAGAGAGTAGAAGGAGGAGGCAACGGGCGATGGGAAGGGTGGGTGACGGAGGAGGAGGGGGAGGAGATGGGAAAAGGGAGGAGGGAGAGGAAGCGATGAGCAGTGTCGCTCACGGTGGGAGCAGGGGGCGACGGTGGAGGCGACGATGGTAGAGGTCGTAATTCATGGAAGTCTAATATTAAAGATTTTTTTAAGGTAAAATTCCAGATCGAGTTCACTTCATTAGGTAACTAACCTCACATGATCGACTGTACCAGCTACGATACGAAGTCGGTGTAATCTCTCCATCGCATCTCAAGTGCGTGGATTCCACTGGACCATTGTGCCTTCTCCTCATCCACGTTCCTTGTGTGTTTGTTGGGTTTCGTTGTCGAGTGACTGAAGGTTTGCTCCAAAACCATCCCATGGGCCACAAGGGTGATTAGACCGCTTAGGATATGGGTTACATGCCTTCGAGGTGCTTTTCTCTTGGTCAAGCCATGACTTGACGTATTAATCCTGTGCCTTGGCGTTTGGGTCCCGCTGTCCGTGCGATCCCAAGCACCCAGGTCAAGTTGCGCTTTGGGTCCTAACCGGTATACATTATTCATTATTGTAATATTATCTCCCATGTGGGACCCACTCCGTTAAAGACCCCTTCCGTCCACCGCATGTTTTCTGTACCAGCGGTTTTCGCCAGTAGACGCTGTGTTTAAATGGGACCCATATTCGCCAATTTCTCACTGCAGAGGGTGAACTTGTGGGGCATTATGTGGGGCGGGATGAGCGGCGAAAGCTCCACATAACGGCCCAAATTCCCCCCCTAAAAGCCGCCGTGCCTTCTCGTCCTCCGGCCACGCTATCCTGCGCCCTCTCCGGCTAACCTGCGCACCCCTCACTCCTTCCTCTCTTCACTTCTCGCCTCCTCTCTCTCTCTCTCTCTCTCTCTCTCTCTCTCTCTCTCTCTCTCTCTCTCTCGGGTTGGTGGGATTGAAGGGGAGGGCTGGGACTTGGGTGTTTTGGCGCGAGATGTGGGATGCTGCGACCGCTGATAAGGCTGCTGGCGTCGCTCTGGAGGCCGTTTGGCAGGAGAGGAGGCGGCGCCGGCGGCGGGGGTGGTGACGGGGCCGTCGGCCGGGTGGGGCTCCTGTGGTCCCGTGATCTAGGCCGTTGCGCGGGAGGCGAGTTCTCCATGGCCGTGGTCCAGGCCAACCGAGTCCTCGAGGACCAGAGCCGGATCGAGTCCGGCCCCTTCGGCACCTTCGTCGGCGTCTACGACGGCCACGGCGGACCCGACGCCGCGCGATACGTCTGCGACCATCTCTTCGCTCACTTCAGAGGTAGCCTCCCGACATCTTCCCCTCGATTTTCTTGGGAACACTATGCTTCTTTTTGTAATCTTCTCGTCTGACGCCCAATTTTGATAAAAGTTGTTCTTTTTGGCCCTTAGTTACTTAGCGGATCATTTTAGGAACATTCATTCGTTGAAAATTGCGGTAATTAGGGTGCATTTTTCATTCTTTTAGGAAATTTCTTTCTTTTTCATAGTCTATATACTATTTTCTTGAATATATGATATTTTTTGTGGCTCAGACTCTAGCGGTAGTTCAAGGTCGAATTGGAATGCCCGGATCTAACCCTAGAAGAAGATTAATGCACTGCTTTTTTCTTGTGTGCACCTTAATTTTCATGTGAAGTTTGTGTACATTGCCTTTGTCTACTTTATTGCATCAAACCTTGATGTGTTCTGTTTAGTCTCACTGTTTTGCATTTATTATGTAAGGGCCTCCAGCTTCATGGCACGACACTAGTTTAATTCTGGAAGGCTATGAACAAAATAAGCTTGATGAGAATTGGCATATGACTTCTTCATAGAACCGGAACTGTGTTATTATGAACTCAACTTCATCTTTCAAAGGTTTACATCTTCCACAGGCTATCACGTAGGCATGTCTAGATGAAGGAATGTCATCTTCACAAATTTAATTTTATTTTTTGCTTGAATACTCCTTAAAACACTTGAATGTCATTTTGACACTTCAGTTTAGGTGTTACAATTACTTGTAATATGAGATTATTATTACATACATGAATAACGTTCTCTCTTAAGCTAGATTTACTTCCACAGTAGAAAGTTTACTTTTGGACCAACTTCTTTTTCCTGAGTTTCTTATGTTTTAGGCCCTTTTGTTGCTTGCAGTGCTTGTCAGAGTATCACAATTTCCTTTCATAAGTTGCCTTATATGTCTATATGAATTAGCTAAAATTTTTAGTTAGATTCATTCTTTTTTGATAGTTTGCCAAGTTAGTAGTTGTTGTCTCAATGCAGAAATTTCATCTGGACCACAGGGTGTGACGTGTGATGGCATTCAAAGAGCCTTTCTAGCAACAGAGGAAAGTTTTATTGCTCTGGTTTCCCAGCTATGGAACACTCGACCAGATATAGCAACTACAGGCTCATGCTGTCTTGTTGGTGTTGTCTGCCAGCAGACCCTTTACGTGGCTAATCTTGGTGATTCTCGTGCCATTCTTGGAAAGAAAGTCGGCAGCACTGGTGAGATTGCTGCAATATCATTATCAACTGAGCATAATGCTAATGTGGATGCTGTAAGACTGGAGCTTCAGGCACAGCACCCAAATGATCCACAGATTGTTGTCCTTAAACATGGAGTTTGGAGAATCAAAGGCATCATACAGGTCAATCTGTTGCAGTGTTTCCAGATATTTTTACAGTGCTTCTATTTGTCTTACTAATGACTTTTCCCTGGTTTGATTACTTGAATCTTCTTTGTGTTTTAGAGCTCCATGTTTTTAACATTTGCTTTTTCCTACTTCCATTGTGTAGTAAGTAGTATTTAAAATATTTAGAGAACATTGCATATGACTTACCTGTGAGAGATTTCAGGGTTTCATTTAACCTACCTGATATTTGATTTGCACTTTACCTACATCATATACCTCTGTTTTGCCACATTGCTTGTTGCCTCACCTATTGCCACAGTACTTCCATTGTCCTCTTGATGTCTATTGTAAAGGATAAGAAACTCTATGGCCCTATCTATGATTTTAAAATCACGGGAATTTGTATGGTGACAAATACTTCAATTTGGTGTGAGACAAGAGCTCGATAATTGGTATTTCTTCCATTGTCCTCCAAGTCTTTTAGCTATCTGATTTCAACATTATGATTTGGAGAGGTGGGTTGTTGCTAGGATGTGAGGGATCAGGAGAGTGTCTTGCAGCAGGATGGCGAAGTGGGAGGGACACTAATGAGTAGTCGGGTAGAGGAGTGATATTCTCATGGTTTTTATTGACAAAAAAAAATGTCTTTGATAGAGCCCTGAAGAAAATAATATGAGATTTTGAATAGAAGTGGTATATTTATTTTCAGGTGATAAGAGTATATATTGTAGTAGTATCAGTAAAGCTAGGATAATAGAAAGTTTCTTAGGAGTTCCCTTGATTTATTTACTTATATATTAATGATCTGTTTTAAGGTCTTACCTTTTTGCAATGCTGATGAATAACTAACTTTACTATGCATATACAAAATAATCTTCCACACTGCATGTTGTCTTGATAATATTGTTGCGATTGATGAGAGTATCGGTAGAAATTTGGAATTAATTATGCAATCAAACTTTAGAAACAAAATGTTTTAAATTAAATAGAAAATGGCCTAATATACGTAGTATCATGTCAGCAGTGCCAAGAGAAGCTTCATTGGCATAGAAATGCCAAGAGAAGAATCATTGGTATAGTTAAAATGGATTGACAATAAGTAAAAAGTTTAGAAATTTGGGGTTTGTTATTTAAAAAGATGGAAATATTTATAAAAATAGTGTTCACAGTGTTAAAGTTGAGATAGTTGAAGAAGAGGACATCAAAAGTATTGTGTGATCATGTGCATCCTTAGACAAGAGGACAAAATTAGACAATTGAAAGGTCAATTACATTTTATGGGTTGAAATATTGGACACAAAAAGTTAATAGTCCTAAAATGATGATGTTAATATAGATGTGTCAAATTACATTCTTTAAAGAATTAAGAGTTCTGATTCAGAATATAATTTGAAAAATCATTTGATAAACATGAACGTATTTAAAGGCTACTTGTTGATGCACTGGTCGACTGCTGTTCCTTGCATTCAAACTATCAAATTACTTTCTGATCTTTAAACGATTTCTGTAGTTTAATTTGTATGATAAATTGCAGGTCTCTCGATCTATAGGTGATGCATACATGAAACATGCCCAGTATAACAGAGAACCAATCAACCCAAAGTTCAGAATAGCTGAACCCATGAACATGCCTATCTTGACTGCAAATCCGTCTATTATGTTTCATCATCTTGAACAAAGTGACTCTTTCCTCATATTTGCTTCAGATGGTCTATGGGAACATCTGAGTGACCAAAAGGCAGTTGAGATTGTTCACAGTCATCCACGTGCAGTAAGCATCGTCACCTCATTGTTATTGCTCGTATCATCTCATGCTATTTGCTTTTCCTTCTATCTTTTTTCTTAGTTTCTCTTATGAAGAACATTCATGCATTTTTTCTTTATATTAGATATTTCTTTTCTTTGTTTGAGTAATATCAAGCTGAGTGTTATACATATCCTTAATGCTTACTTATATGGACATATCAGAGTTTTGAAAATAAAGACAATCTGTAGTCTTATATGAGTCATTACTTACTCTTGGTACAACTGAAGCTCTTTATGGAGCCTTACTGATGCTGTTGTTGGAGTACTTATCATACTTCTAGAAGTCACTTGCATACAAGGCTACAGTGCAAAATATTTGTATGAACAATGCAGCTACATGACTGTCGTGCGAACTGCACTCTCGTCTTTATATTGAGATGTATAATTATAATCAAGCCTTTAACCTTCCACCTTTATCAAATTCGTTCTACATGCCATGCCAAAGTTCCAGTATTGATTTGACATACATCCCAGATCCCAATCTGAATTTAACTCACATTCTGCAGCCTTATTCCGTCCTTCATTGATTGACAGTGTATCTAAATGTTTTTCCCTGTTTTGCTTTTTGTATTATTATTTTTCATGTTGCAGGGAAGTGCAAAAAGTCTCATTAAAGCTGCTCTCCATGAAGCCGCAAGAAAACGAGAGATGCGATATTCAGATCTCAAAAGGATTGACAAGAAGGTCCGCCGGCATTTTCATGATGATATTACTGTCATCATTATATTCCTAAATCATGAGAAGGTTCAAGATCACATGCAAGTTCCTCAGTTATCAGTTCGAAGTGCTTTGGATCATTGAAGCACATGAAGAGTTCTTCAGAATTCCAAAACATTCTCTAACTGATGATCAACACAGCCAGCAACGGAAGTTTCTTTATTTGGAAGATCGATTGCTTTATGGGGTTTTAATGACCATGAAAAGTTTGTCATATTTCTTTTATTATAAAAACAAATTTTTTTACCTTGTATTTAAACTGTTGTGCTGTTAGATACATAATTTGTTGACTTTGGGTAGCAATTTCAAATAAATCTGTTCTCGATGTTTTTACTGTATTTTTCTGCTCAGACTCTCTCTTCCTTTTGTATTATTGAAGGGGGCCTGTGATGCTTTAATAGAGTAGATTGTTGACAGTCTTCTTTGGTAAGAATCAATGATCAAACAAGTTATGCCATGCAGCAGCATTTTAATATCTGCAGTTCTCTGCATAATGCATAATATTTAGTTGAGTAATGGACTCTGGCAGTGTATTGGGTTATCAAGCTTGGGTGATCCCTTGTCTTTTTTTCTTTTCTTTTTTGTTCTTTAAAATTTTGCCACTAAAACAATGCTTGCACCATTGCCACCTGTAGAAATGTGTAGCCAAAATTTCAGTTTCTCGATAGCTTCCTAAGCACAATCCCAAGGGCTGTTGTTGACGTGTGAGAGGCATGACACTCGATTCATATCATTTAAAGGTGACAGATCAATTCACCATGTATCATCCTCTAACAATTTGATTTATCAACATTCATGAGGATCTCTTTGGAGATCAATCTCAAGCGGCAGATGAAAGAAAGACTTTTGGGACATGCGTTAGATCTGTCAAAAAGTAGCTCATATGAGTCATTTGATTTCACACATGGAAAGAGTATTCTGGCTCATGTCATCCAATGGAAATTCTTGGGGTATCTCAGGTAGAAATAAGAATAACACTACTTTAATCCCTGTTAGTAGAAATAATCATGTCAACTCACTTGATTAAATCTGCCCCTTAATCCAGAGGTCTTTTTAGCAATTTGTAATGTGATAATTCTCTTGGTGTGTTCTACAAACATGTGAAGCCAGTACTCTTGATTGCATGATCCTCATGTCACCGTGCTTATGATTTCTTACTGAGAAGAAGGTGATTCAAACTCATGATCTTTGAATTATTAGGGAGTCTTGGATTTGGTTTCCCCACATACTGCTAGAAAAAAAAAAAAAAAAGAGTATATTAAACTAATGCTGAAATAATAAATTAAAAGATAAAATTCAAGAGCATAAATATTATTATCCTTGGGTAAAATATGGTCTTGTGTATGAGAATTAACCGATATTTTCATCGTCTCAAGATTGAACCAAAAAATCTTTTATCTTATATCATCGAGGATGTTTTCATGAATTCAAAAAGAATGAGAAGGATTTGGGGATTGGGGGAGAGGCAGTAGTTTAGGAATCTATTGATTGGTTGCATGTTCATTGGTGTGGAAGAACATGATCTTTGCCATTGCCAAATCCTCTCATGTCACCTCTCTTTCTTCTCGCCTCAATCTTTTATCATCTCCTCTGATCTCATATATTTTGAGTTTGGCACACCACAAATGTCATTAATGGCTCTTCTATATATCAACCAGCCAGTGTGTGTGTGTGTGTTCATACAAAGCCTCACTCTCATGGCAGCCTCTCTACAAGCTCTCCTCTTACCTCTTAACGTCCTGGCCACAGCCCGAGCACAGGTCGCAGCACATCGATCGCTTCGAGCCCGTTCACTCCTCCTGCTTCGATCCAGGCAAAAGCCATGCATCAAGTAGAAGGAAGCGAGAGCATCCAAGACCAAGAGAAATGGAGGTAGAACTACCTTGTGCAATCCGTAGTCCATGAGCTGTGTCGAGGAGAAGATGACGAAGCTACGGCGACGCATCCCGCACTGTGAGTCGATGGAGCTCGACGGGCTCTTCCTTGAAGTAGCCGGCCGCATCATGTGCCTGCAACCGCATGTGAAGGTGATTCAGATGATGGTGAAAGCGTCGTCACCCAGTGAATCCAACGAGTGATTTCTCGTGGAGTACTTCCTCTTGGCAACGATGAAATCTTGCGTTCTCTTTGTTTCTTTCCGTTCTTTTTTGAGATTTTGTATTCTCTTTGTCTTTTTGGTTTCTTTTATTCCCTTTTCGCCTGATCTTGAGACTGCTAATAGGAGATAAACGAGGAGTTCGCAGGAAGAGAGATTGCTGTGGTGGATATGCTTGTAATCAACTGTGCATATCTTGTTTGAAATCTTGCAATTCCAATTCCTTCAACAAGTGTTTTTTAAGGATACATAATCTCCTTTTTGTTATTAACAATCACTTACTTCATATAATTACCTAAAAAATAATAAAATATAATTCAACCCCTCAATTACTAATCATATTCATATATCCCAGAACCCCTTAATTGTCTAGGAACATAGCACCTTTTAGGTTGATGTAGATTGATCCACATCTTTCAAGCTGTTATAAAATGATCTTAAAATTATCTTTAAGATGACATCTGGTAAGTTGTTGTTGAAATATTCGAAATATCATATTTCTGATATGTAATTTGATGTCTTCAAACCTAAAAACACTAAACTGATTTAATAAACATAAAAAAATTATTTTTCACCTTCTTCAATTTATAAATTATCTATTATTTATTTATTTATATTGCTACCAGGGAGGAGGATAAGAAAAAGAAGAGAATGAAAAAAAAAATGGTATGAGAGTTGGAAGAACTTATTATATTTAAGTGATAAGGTGATGATAGTTATGTTTATTTATAAAAAATCTTAAATAATAAAAAAATATTACAAATATATATTTTTTAGAATTTTGGTTTCTTTTTCTCCGTGTTTGCTTTATTAAGATGTGCTTATTTTGGCTTAGTGGATATGCTTAAAGAGATGTGCTTATTTTGTTTGAGGTAGTGTAATTCCATTTTATGCATCACAATTATTACTGAAAATTTTGGATTCTGAGAGTAAGAGGAAGTGAAATCAACAAAATTGTTCTTTGGCAACAAAAATATTCTTTTAGCTGATAGCTAAAATTTCATCATTAAGTAGGACTAAGAATGAAATTCCTGCCCTTCTTTTAAGAGCAAAACAATGAGTTTTATAGTTAATTTCTTGTGCATCAACCATAGTGACAATATACATAAGTATGTTTCCTTTAAGCACATCTAATTCAGAATTGTTGGCTTTATTTTTCTCTCTTTTATTTTGTTTCTTTCTAAGAGGAATTTTTTGGACCAATAAATTGTGAAATTTGTGTGAGATCTCATTTGGACTCTTTAAGATTTACGCCTGGGCAAAACCTATTAATGTGACATCGATAAATAAATAAATAAGGATGAATTCTAAAAAAAATTATTTTTGAAAAATTTTCACATAGCATCTTTAGTCACGTGAAAAGTTCATTTTACCTATATCTTTATTGGATTCGTCGTCGCACCCTTGCCTTCCTACATCACTCTTGCCTCCACGAACCTCATGAGTCATGCTACCTCTTTCCTCACTCATAGTCAATTGTGAGAGGAGCCTATGGGTAATAGTTAATGCACATGCCAAACTCTTATTACTCTTCATATCTTGTGACTAACGTGGGGACGTGTGGGCTACCCCCTCTCCTTTTTTTGTTTGTGGTTAACGACAAAGTATGCGAGCTAGCTCTCTCCTTTCTCACCCATGGTCGACGACAAGGGAAACTATGAACAATGCAAAGGCATGCCTTACCCCTATAAATAGTGCATGCACTGGTTGCTCCCTCTTCTTCTCCACCTACATTGATGATGAGAAGAATTCATAAGCCTTGATGGTAAGGAAAGCTTGTGGGCAATCAAGAGAGTTGTTGAGGTTTGATGAGGATATGTGATAGGTAAGAAATTTTTAAAGTTTTATAGTAAAGTCGATAAGAGTAGGATGATCATTTGAAAAAAAAAAAAAAAAAAAAGAACGTTCAAAATTTCTATCAGCTTAAGTCGTTATTTGAAAAGTTATCCAGTTTTAAGATTTTTTTAAAGGAATTAGCTCAATAAACAAATAAAAAATAGGTGAGAAGGGTTTATTGGGCCGGCAAGCTATGAGATTCGTGCGACGGCTTATTGGATCCTTTTTAAGAGTCGCGCATGGGCATGGACGGAACCCCCCACTTATGCTTCATGTGACGTCGATAACTAAATAAATAAATAAGAAAAATGTACGAAGAACCCTAAGCTGAGAGAGCAGAGAACTTGAAGTGCGGAAGCCGGATTCGACCACCACCGCTACTACCGGGGCCGAAGTCTTCCTGGGATCCTTGCCTCCTCGCAAATGGCGGCTGCTGCCTCGGCTTCGTCGCCTGCTTCGCCCGCCGCTGTCACGGAGAGGAGGGGTATCCCGGGAGCATCGTTCGTAGAGGACGTCGAGACCTATCTCAAACAATCCGGCCTCGATTGCAACTCCTCCCTCGCCTTCCTTCAAGAGAGGTTCTTTCGTCTCTTTTTCTCCTCTATATTCTTTCAAGTGGCGATGGATCAGATGCTTCGATCTGAATTTCTCTACCCTTTTGATCTGTTGTTGTTCTTCATGTTCCGATCATTGGTATCTCGTTTTCTTTGGGGACACTTCTTTTCTGTTACACGTTGTACTTTTCGAATTAGTAAGTGTTGTTTGTATCGTTTTGATCTCTCTTTATTCTTTCTTGGTTCACTTGCTTTTCCAGTTACTTTTGGATTTCATTTTTATACATTTGTTGTTTCATTAATCTGATGACTACTATCCTTGAAAAATCTCTTCTTGGGACACATTGGGTATGTTGATCTCCGTCATCATCTTTATATATGCGAACAAATTGGTAAAGTTGCAGTTATAAGATAGAGCTCCAATTGCCTGTATGCTGTCTATTTTTCTTAGGTTCTTTTTGTGACAACCCAAATTTAGCCTTAAGTCTAACATGAGAGAAGAATTGAGTTAGTTTACAAGGTTAGTGGGTCCAGTAGCATTATTTTGGGCTTAATAATTTTGGATAAGTGGTTCGCCCAGTTAGTTAATGGACTAGTTATCCGACTGGTTCAGATCGAGAGTGGACCCTTTTACTGCGCTTGGTCAGAAGCCTAAGTGGTAAATGACTATTTGTGGATGGGACGGGAGGCATTTCATGGCGAAGCCACCATTGGATTGAGCCTGAGATGCCCTACTAGATTGATTCTAGATATTGATTGGCTTTGATGAGGACTTGAAGTTTAAGCGGAGATTGTGACACCCAAAGTCTAGTCCCACGCTTGATGTGTGAGGAGAATTAAGTTGGTCTTTAGGACTAGATGAGTCTACTATGATTGATTTTGGCTTAGCATTTTGGGTCAATGGTTCATGTTTATCATGTTAATGGGCTAGTGTATTGTTGAAACATCCGGATTGGTTAGTGCATTGTTGCACAAGTGATAGGTTTTAGGTTGAGTCCATGTGTGACCGTCATGTATGTCATTTGATGTAATAAGAATTATTTCTAGTTTTAAAAAAATGTTAATGGGCCAGTTATGTTATCATTTGTTGGATTATGACACTTTGAAACTTTAAGAGGAATTGATCCTGGGCTGATGTTTCAATGATTAGATCTATTTCTCCATTGTACTTTGGTAAGTAGCATGGAATTTCAATTGTTTATCTACTTGAACATTTGAATTAGGATGATGTACAAATAACTTACTTCAGACGGTATGATTCTTACAAAGGACTTACTGATATTACATGGACCTATTTTTATTTTTCATGGATTAAAAATTCCTAACTGTTGCAAACATTGGGTATACCATCTCTATTTATGTTGATGCTTTATACAAGTTTGCTATCATTCTTCTCAGGCTTCAGCAGTATAAGATTGTGGAAATGAAACTTCTGGCACAGCAAAGGGATCTCCAGGTTGTTCTCTTTTCTTGGTTTACTTTCTAAAAAGTAGATGATGCAAATGTGCTGCTTGAACTTATACCTGATGAAAAGTCACTTGTATGTCATCTAAACTTTGTGCCACATGAGCTTCCTCATTAAATTTTAAAAAAATCACAGGGCTTTCATGCTAAACCTTAGAGATAGTAGGTCATTTGTTTGCAGAAAGAGAGCTATAATTATTTTCCTTAATGTGAATTTTCTTTGAGAGAAAACTTCTTGTGTCTTTATTGTGGATTGTTTATTAAAGCTTGATGCTTAAAGAACTGACCTTTTCAATTATGTTATTGCAGGCAAAAATTCCTGACATTGAGAAGTGCCTAGATGTCGTTGCCACATTAGAAGCCAAGAAAGGCACTGGTGAGGTTCGTTTCAAGTAATTCATCAATCTTCTATAACTTGTGTCATTGTCTTGCTCTTGATGTAAGTTTACTTGGAATGTTAACTTTGAAACAACAATCCTTATGCAGGTTAGTATTTCTATTTCTTATTGGGCTCATGCATATTATGGAATTAATTTTCTGCTTGTATCATCTTACAACTGACTAAAACATAATGGTCACTTTTGTTGTGTAAGATGCTGATAAGACCCCTAGGGTTTTATTGTAGAAGAAGAGAAAAAAAGGAATGATCACTTCGAGGGGATCGACCTCGTAGGGTTTGTCCAAGGACTGGATAATATTTCATTCCTTAATAAAAAGAAACAGTTACATCCCTATTTATAGAGTTCCACCTAGAGTCCATCAGGACTTGAACTCTTAATAAATAAATAAATATCAAATAACTCATATCCGACTCTTACTGAACTAGACAAACCCAACAAAATATTATTCAAAGCCAAAAAATAAAAGGGATCCTAACAATTCCTCCCCCTTCAAATCAGCCTTGTCTTCAAAGTTGAGCAGCATCAAACTCGGGGAGCTTCTCTTTCAGCACTTCAGTCATAGGGTATTTATGGCGCATCACAACTCGTTGTTCAAGTAAGTACGGTCTCCACTTTTTGATAGTGTAAGCAATAGGTTGGCCTTTCAATGTAGTAGTCGTTACAGTCTTCTAAAGAACCCTCTCCATTTGATAGCTAGTGGTTGCTGTGACCTTACTTCTACGTCTTCCCTTTAGGATCACCTGTTTTCCATTAATAAAAAACTTTATAATTAGTTTAGAAAAATTCCAAGAAATATCACCCAGGTTGATAGCCATTCAATTTGAAACCTTCTAAGGGTAGCAAAAAGAAATCCACCAGCAATTCTTGGCCCTATATAATCAGCTTTATCTTCGAACATTTGCTGTCACAAGTTAAAATTCGTCCATTAGCTACCTTTAGTTCGAATTTGTTACAATCTTCAATATGGTAGGTCAATCGGTTAGCAACCTTACTGTCCATGAAATTGTTAGTGCTACTAATATCAATCAAAACTATAACAGATTGATATTCTAAACTTCCTTCAACTTTCATAGTTTGCGGGTTAGAATAGCCGGCTAATGTATGCACTGTATGTGTGATAGATCCAACATCTTTATTAGAATCCATGCCTTCATGATTGGAGTCCACATTGCTAGCTTCCGGTTCCTCTCCAATTGGTTCAATCATCAGAAGTTGCCCTTGTTTACATTGGTATTCCTTACTCCACTTTTCATTACAATGCCAGCACAAACCCTTCGCTGATCTTTCCTTGAGCTCTTTTTGGGTTAGTCTTCGGGTGTTAGGGTTTCGGCTGGGAATAGATGGGGATGGTGGCTTGTTGATCATTTGTTTGTTGTCGCTTCTATTTCGACGATTTTCCCTGCTAATTTTTTCTTCATGCGAACATGTAAATGAGATTACGGCTATCATATTGCGGGGTTGGCGAGCGTTAACTTCACACTGGATATCTGGATTAAGTCCTTCGATAAATGTTCCCACCAATTGCCGTTCGAACTAATCTCTGGCTTGATTTGACAATCGTTCAAATCTGCTTTGATATTCTAGCACTGTAGATGTTTGATGAATTTTAGCAAGTTGCCCATCAATATTCTCATATTTAGATGGTCCAAAGTGAACGAGAAGCCCTCTCTTGAATTGCTTCCATGAGAGAACTCTGTGGCAAGTTTCGTACCAATCATACTATTGGATTGCATCTCCATCTAGCTAGATTGAGGCTATTTCCACCTTGGATTCTTCTGGGGTTATGTGAAAACAAAATTTTTTTTCTGCCCTAGAGATCCAACTGGTCGGATCTTCATCTTCTCATATTGGAAATTCCACCTTCATGTGTGGATAGCTTGTGTCCTGTTCTTGGTTCCTTTTACCCATGTCTCCAGATCGGTTTAATGTAAGGCTTGAACTTTCATCTTGTTGAAACTTGCTGAAGCTCTCTAATAGACTCTTTTTGAAATCATCAAGAGTTTCCTGTAGTCAGTTCTCAATTCTAGCTTCCAAAGCTTCTAGTTGGATTTTCATCGAGTTGTCTATAGTCATTGGATAAAACTGTAGTTCTGTAATCCCCAGTTCTTGTTTTTGATGTCTGGTCAAGGGCATCAGCACTATCGATGTCATGTAGTCAGTTCTCTCTTGAATTGCTTCCATGAGAGAACTCTGTGGCAAGTTTCGTACCAATCATACTATTGGATTGCATCTCCATCTAGCTAGATTGAGGCTATTTCCACCTTGGATTCTTCTGGGGTTATGTAAAAACAAAATTTTTTTTCTGCCCTAGAGATCCAACTGGTCGGATCTTCATCTTCTCATATTGGAAATTCCACCTTCATGTGTGGATAGCTTGTGTCCTGTTCTTGGTTCCTTTTACCCATGTCTCCAGATCGGTTTAATGTAAGGCTTGAACTTTCATCTTGTTGAAACTTGCTGAAGCTCTCTAATAGACTCTTTTTGAAATCATCAAGAGTTTCCTGTAGTCAGTTCTCAATTCTAGCTTCCAAAGCTTCTAGTTGGATTTTCATCGAGTTGTCTATAGTCATTGGATAAAACTGTAGTTCTGTAATCCCCAGTTCTTGTTTTTGATGTCTGGTCAAGGGCATCAGCACTATCGATGCGAAGCTGTCGAGGAAGCGGATGTTGAGGGCAGTGTAAAGGCTTGCTACGGTCGCTGCGAGGAGGAAAAGTTGCTGCCCTATTTCTGTCGTTGCGTGGGGTGAGTGCGTCAGGGTTGGAAGGTGGCGACGTCGGTGTGGCTGCAGTTGCTACGACCTAAGGGAGCGATCGTCGAGCAACTGGGGTTGAGGCTGCGGTGGTGCGGCTGGGAAGCGATGTTGACAACGGTTGAGAGGCAGCAGTGGTGGCAACCGACGGCTACGGCAGAGGATGCAGAGCAAGGGGGGAGGTGGCGTTGACAAGGTTGGGAGGCGGCGTTGACAAGGGTCGAGAAGCAGCAGTGGTGGCGATCAGCGGTTGTTGTGAATGCCGGTGGCGAAGAGGGAGCGGTGGTGGCGCGACTGGGAACAATGGCAATCTGTGAGTTGCCCTGTTTCGGTTGCCACGAGGAAGGAAGTTGCTGCCCGAGGTCGATAGGCAACGGTGGTGGTGCGGCTGGAAGCAGCGTCACCGAGGGTCGCCGAGGGCTGGGATCAATGAAGGAGGTGGTCCTCTAGCCGGAAAACAACGGCAGCGGCCTTTTCTTGCTCGAGCAGGATGGGGTTGTCCGTTGGCCGAGAAGTAGCCGCGACGGTGGACTCTGGCTAGGCTTCTTTCTCGCTCGAGAAGGATGTGGTTGCCGGCTTCTTTCTTTCTTTCTTTCTTTCTCTTTTTTTTTTATAGAGATGATGATAACTGCAATGAGGTGTTACGAGAAATTATAGTGAGAATGCCGAGGATCATTGCTCTGATACTAAATGCAGTGATTTAAAAAACGTCAAGGTCTAAAATCGCCCAAGGTGCTAGGCGCTCGCCCAGGCACTAGCCCGAGTGAAACGAGGCGCTAAAATATAAAAATATATAAATATAATTAAAAAATATAATTATTTAAATAAAAACATACTATTAAATTAAGAAAATCTAAGGTAAAAATATTTGTTAATTTAATAAATAAATATACTGTTAACAATAATTTCAAATAAATAAAAATTAATAGTATTAAAATCAAAATAATATATTATTAATTTAATAAATAAAAAAATTTCTGTTAACAGTGTACTGTTAACACTTGTTAACAGTATACTATCGAAGTCTCGGCGTATGAAAGAAGGAAGACCGAGCCTCGCCGACGATGGCGGCAGTGATAGCGGTGGGAGCGGCGGCGATGGCGGCGGCGGCAATGATAGCGAGCAACAGCTTGGAGCGGTGCGGCGTGCGATGGCGGCAGTTGGAGCGAGTGCGACGAGCGACGGCGACAATCGAGCGGGTAGCGGCGGCGACGCTTGCGACAATCGAGCAGTGCGGCGGCGAGCGACGGCGAAATCGAGCGGTGGCGGCGGCAGCGACGGCGATAATCGAGCGGTGAGGCGGCGAGCGACGGCGATAATCGAGCGGCGGCAGCGACGCGAGCGAAGCGGCGAATGACGACGAGAGCAGGAAGCAACAGCGGGAGCGGGAGCAACGAGTGGCAGCGGCAACGTAGCGGCAGCAGATGCCAATCGCGGGGTTAGGGTTAGGGAAAGAGGTTGTTATCGGTGATTTAGTTGGTTCAATCGAACCAACTAAATCACCGGAGACCGAACCAGAACTAAAATTCTGGTTTGGTCGCTTGGTTTAACTTGGGCGCTCGCCCGAAGTGCCCGACGCCTAGGCTCGGGCGAGCGCCCAGGCGGCGCCTCTTTGAACCATGCCGCCTGGAAGTCAAGCGAGGCGCTCGGGCCTCGCCTCGGGCGAGTGCCTAGGCGAGCGCCTGAGCGCCTTTTTAAATCACTGACTAAATGATAAGACCCTAGGGTTTTATCGTAGAAGAAGAGGGAAAAACAAATGATTACTTTGAGGGGATCGGCTTCCTTGATCACTACTAGGGGATCGGTCTCCTATGGTTTGTCGAAAGACTGGATAGAATTTCATTCCTTGATAAAAAGAAACAGTTACATCCCTATTTATAGAGTTCCACCTAGAATCCATCAGGACTTGGACTCTTAATAAATAAATAAATATCAAATAACTTCTATCCGACTCTTACTGAACTAGACAAACCTAATAAAACATTATTCAAAGCTCAAAAATAAAAAAGATCCTAACAGATGTTACTGAAGCACAAGTTTAAAGTTTAATGAACAACTAATAAGCTTGTTGATGTTTTAGTGCCCTTCCTTTTTTGAAGTGATTGATCTGTATGAGTTATCTAGCAGACTCACTTTGTTACTACTGAATGCCCCAGTTTACACAATTTCCCTTCATGTATCTCTCTCCTTGCCCATCTGTTTTCATCTTTGAATAGTCGGTTTTACATGGGGATGAATTTTCATATATGTATTGCATTAAGGTTCATTATAGGCAATCCTCATCAGGTCCAGTCCTAAGATGAAAGTCGAAACATTGCTGTCTTTGCTGTCTTCTCATATCATGATGACATATTTCATTATACTTTTGGATATGTGCTTGGCCAAATATATAAAATTTATTTAAAACATAACTTGCTTTGCCAGGAAAAAAGGCATTCATCAAGCTGTATATCATTTGAGTTTTTATATAATGGAAAATATGCATACAGTAATTTGAATGTCTATAATGCATAGTTTTTCACCAACAAAAATATATCCTTCCATTTTTTTGGATTTACTTCACAATCTACATTAATTATATTTTTTTTAATGTGAAACTATGCATTAAGGACTACAAGATCAGTTAATTGGTGGCAGAAGTTGGTTGCTTGGCAGCTGCAGCTTTAGCATCTGGATGAAAGTAAAATCATGGTGGCGAGAAATCATGATTTATTAGTTTTTTGGATTAAAACTTCTGATTAACTGAAGATTGAAGTGTGGAGGTAGTGTATCAGCTTTGTTTATTAGTTTGAGGTTAATTGTGCTCCTCTTGCATCCCCAATTTTAGCTTCTCAAGCTCTTGAGTCATACATTAGTCAAGTGTTAAAATGATAATTTGCAACAGGATATCTGTTGTTCGATATTGAGTATTCATTGTCTGTCAATAATTTTAAAATAAATTAAGATACAAATAACAGACTTCCAGTGTAATATTTCCTTCCCTTCTGTATAAGAACAGAATGTGAATTAAATAAGTGGTTTTGGGAAGTTCTGAAAATTTTAAATAACTTGCAAAATGGTGCAAAGAAAGGTCACCACTATAAATTGAAGGATATAAGCTTAGCCACCTGCTTCTGCTTGGCTTGTTTGAATTATTTCCTTCTTCATTAAAGTTTCCAGTCCTTTATTTCAGCACCTGATTATCTTAAAATATTTGGTTCTTTCTTTTTCATTCATGTTAACTGAAATCAAGGAAAACAAGGTTTTCTGAATGTAAATCAGGTAAATGTGAAGTTTAATCAATACCTGATTCTGTTGCACAAACTATTTCATGATCTTATTGAGGGCCAGTCTAATCTGCTTATACGTGTGATTATATGCCCACCAAAATACTGTGGTTTGATGTAACTTCAGGGCTTTTAACCTTAGAGGTTTATTATATTAGTTGAGAAGTTTATACCTATTTCTGTGTTTTGAATTGATTGGAAAGTTTCATGTGAATAGTTGCCGATATCTTATAATTCATCAGTCATTGTTTGTTTTGAAGAGATTAGTTGCAGCATCCAGGTTGATGTGGACAATTTTCCAATGGATATCAATGGACAATTTTCAGAGAATTTGATTCTCAATTTTGGCAATATAAACAATTGCAGGCACTCATTGCTGATTTTGAAGTGTCTGAAGGCATTTATTCACGGGCAAAAATCGAAGATAGTGATTCCGTGTGCCTTTGGTTGGGAGCAAATGTCATGCTTGAGTATTCCTTGGAAGAGGTTGGTTTTTTTCTCTTTTCTCAATGTGTCATGTCATGTAGTTTCAGATCTTGGAAAGTTTTAGGTGTTGATTCTTTTTGTCATCCACCTAAATTTTCATAGGCAAAGGCCCTCCTAGAAAAGAACTTAGAAAATGCTAAAGCCAGTTTGGAAGTCCTTGTTGCTGATCTGCAGTTCTTGAGGGATCAAGTTACCATAACTCAGGTACCTGTTCCAGTTCTTTGTATCCAATGTTGGAAGGAAACACACAGAATCTTTAATAAGGTGGCAAACTCATTCAAATATCTCATGCATGACCATCTGAGATCATCATGTACTTGCAGGTCACCGTCGCCCGGGTGTACAACTGGGATGTTCACCAGCGAAGAATCAAACAAGCTACAAAGGAAGAGTGATCCTTTGCAATAGCTTTCAGTTCCTAAACTGGAGCTCTCTCGGTTTGATGTGTTTGCTTAGTTTCTGTTTCCTACGTGATAGTGCTACTCTCCTAGAATGGGATGTTGTTTTTATGAAGTTATTGTGCTAAAAAGAATTAATTATTTATGTTGATCCTAGACGTAACATATTTCCACAGTACATTTTTGAGCATGATCTGAGAGAGTAGGAAAGTATTTACTGAAATATTTTGTGAAGAGTATTCAGATAACAAGACTTCAATGGATGGAAGTTTGGGGTTTCTACCTTTTGAAGAATATCGTCATTCAATTGTCATTCAATATATGATTTTTGTGTGATGTCTAGATTGGAACGAGTCAGAGGTTGTCTTCCATTAGTCTACAGTTTTACTCTTATTGCTCACCTGGAGAAAAGATTAAGGGGAGATTGTTATAGATGATTGAGGGTTATCTCATCGTAGAGTATTTTTTGAAATATTTTATTCATTTATTATTAGATATAAAAGCTCATTTTTAGTACAATCATAAGGATTCATGTTTCAGTATTTTTATTTATATGCACCTATCTCAGGTTACTAATTTGGGTGTGTAGAAATTAGGTTGAGAAATCTTTTTTCACTTTAGTCTTTGTATAGGTGATGCCTCGAGAAGTTGGTGTTTTCATCTCGGAGGCACCTTAGATAACTATACACACATGAGTCTAGACTATGTTGGGTTGATTAGAACGTCAATGATATTTTCTCATAATATTTTTGGCACTAGAATGAGGGCCTAATATCATAGGAATGCTCATTCGTAGATCCTTTCAATGAACCCTCGAGTAAAGAGACTTTTCTCTTGACGCATAATACTTTTATCTAAGGGGTACAACAACCACTCTTTTCACACATTGGTACATCCACCTCGGCACATACACTGATGAGATACTAGTGTCTATTCAATAAGCCAAGTCTCACCCTCAGGACGATCCCAAGCTATCAACTCATCCCTATCGAGTATTTGTAAACCTCAGTTAGTAAGTATAGATACTAATAGGCATGAGATAAGTTATCGCTTTGCTTTTGTCTCAATTAGCCCAATGAGCGATGCCACTAATTCAACTGTAGCCCCTAGCTCCACTACCCCTGACACCTATCGAGATTCTTAAAAGCGTCGAAGGCTTGTCAAATTATCTATCGAGGGGGGTACTTTGAACCCTGATTGTGAAATTTAACAGATCACACCACCCTTAGTCTACCATTCTTGAATCTGAGACCTAATCAGTGGACTGGACAAATGACTCTTTGCAGATCCAACTATGGTAGATGAATTGACATTTGAAGGAGATACGAAAAACTCTAATGGTCAAAAGGGAAAGTGCTGGTAGACCCCACCTAAGGTCGATCGTCATTCACCTGTAAAATCCAGGGGGAACCAATTCCAACGAGCTTCCATCTCTTGTCCTTGGAGGCGTATGGTGATAATGTCGATTCGATGGAACACATTATAGCTTTTTGTGCCTAGATGTCCTCAGACGCCCTAATATATTGCACCTTCTTGACCATGTTAAGAGGCTCAGAATGACACACTTATCTAAAGTTGCTTTCATTTGCTCTTTTGCCTAGTTGGCGAGGGAGTTTGAACTTTAATTTTTTGGAAACATATATCCTTGGCCCTCAGCGGTAACACTCCTCGGACTTAAGTAGGGGGAGTAAGAAACACTTGCAGACTTTGTCACTTGATTCACCAATGAGATTCGAGACATCATATATGCTTATTTATCACTCTTAATACAGACATTCGTGATGGGGTTTAGGCCCTCTCACCTTTTTTGATCATTAATATAAAGACCACTAGCGATTATACTCAAGACACTTTAAAAGGGCCAATCAATATATTGCAATTAAGATAATGGTCTCCGGCACGCATGAGGAGTCACGCAAGAGTCCGAAATAGGAGTGGCCATAATTAGGCCCGACCATGAGGTCATCGCGGTAGAGGAGAAATGAACGACTCGAGTTACCTCACTCAAGGTCTGAGCTGATTCCCCTAAATATGACTAGAATTGAAGTTTTTTTATATATTAAAGAGAAGAGGCTCTTTAGAGATCCTTACCCAATGAAGATCCTATTGACAAAAAAGGGTCCAAATACTATTTGTTCTACGGAGATTATAATCATGATACTGAAGATTGTCACGATTTAAAAGAGTAGATTAGATAACTCATATATTGAGGACACATTGGGTGATTCGTTCGAAAGCACTAGAAACTCTCATCTCGACCTTAAGGGCTGATTGAGGGACAAATTGATATCATTATTAGTGGACTCACCTTAGGGGAGGGGGCCAGAGGATCGCTCCTCGGCTTGTAAGGCTTATGCTCATGCTACCATTGCAAAATGCAATCGATCCAGAAATAACCTTTAGGCAAGAAGAGGCAAAGTATCTCAACCTGAATCATGACCATGCCTTAGTAGTCTTTGCGAGGATGATCGACGCTTGAGTGAAGTGGGTTATGATCGACATAGGTAGTTATGTTGATATCCTCTATTTTGATGTTTTCTAAAAACTTAGGCAGTCAACTAACATCTTGCCTCTTGGTAGAGTGTTGGGAAATCTAATCAGAGCATCACATGCACAGTGAAAGAATAGAAAACAAAAAACCTAGATTTTTTAGAGAAAAATATTTCGTTATCGTGCGAAGATTAGTGTGCGAGAAATCGCAAAACTGAAAAATCTATATGTTATGTGTTAGATATAATACTTGCGGAAATCGTATATCTCCAAAAAATCTTAGATCCGTAAGAGAGGATGAAGGAGGTCAGGTGTCCTCCTATCTAATAGTGATCTACATGGCGAATGTGACGATGACGCTCCTCCAATCGTAGCATGATCTTTTTCTCTGTGTGTATCATAAGGCTGCACTATTTTCAAGAAGGGGCCAGCCCTTCCTGCTGTCCACATGCCCCAAAGAGGGGCTATTGACTAAGGAGGAGAGGAGAGGGAGAAGAATAAGGGAGGCAGCTAAGAGAAGACTAGCTAAGGAGGAGAGGAGAGGACGAAGGAGGTCAGGTGTCCTCCTATCTAATAGTGATCTACACGGCGAATGTGACGATGATGCTCCTCCAATCGTAGCATGTTCCTTTTCTCTGTGTGTATCATAAGGCTGCACTATCTTCAAGAAGGGGCCAGCCCTTCCTGCTGTCCACATGCCCCAAAGACTATTGACTAAGGAGGAGAGGAGAGAGAGAAGAATAAGGGAGGCAGCTAAGAGAAGACTAGCCTATACCACCTTTTGGTCCCTTATATTTGTAGAGGTTCTTACCATTTAACCCTAATGGATCTTGCCCCATTGGTACTGGATCTCTATCAAATTACTTAAGTCTATTAGATTAATGGATCTCTATCTAATAATCCCTTATTGGCTCTCACCCAAAAGATTCAATAATTCAGTGGCTTATTGGACATCCAATAAGATAGATGCTCGATAGATATCCCATATCTAAACCTCTACTCGTTGCAACATTTACTATATGTGTGTGACTCTCTAGGTCTAATATCAAGATTCAATAATTCAGTGGTTTATTGGACATCCAATAAGATAGAGGCTCGATAGATATCCCATATATAAACCTCTACTCGTTGCAACATTTACTATATGTGTGTGACTCTCTAGCTCTAATATCAAGATGATTATGAGTTGCATCCATCAGAACTCCTTCTGACTCAGTAAATCATTATCTCCATAATAATTCACTCGACTCGTCGACTATGGACGTACTAGGCCACTACGCCATAATCCCTAAATGATATAGGAGGATCCAATCTATTAGACCTATCTGCCCTCAGTTATTATATATCTATAGTCCCTTGTCCATTTAATATCCCAAAGACCATATACCGGGTATGGTGCTGTCAAGCCCATATGAAATTTACTCGAGTCTTGCTCTAATCAATTCTCTCGGAGAACTCCTCTCTCAATCTGAATGACCTTGGCTAATGATTTGCTTGAGGAAGAACACATAGGATATTTCTCTCATGACACCAAGAGCAGATGATCATTTATCGACACTCAATTGTCCTCGTAAGATTGGTTACCACTCCCGATGACTAGTTGTACTAGATCTGAAACTTCAAGATTAATAAGTCTGGTATCAAAGAGTGGAGTGCTTATACATGATATCCTTAGTGTCTTAAGTATAAGGACCAGTTGCATAATTAAGACCATGGAATCGTTGTCTGATAATGAGGTATTATCAACTATCCAGCATCATTCCGTAAGCAGATCATTCAGTGAACTCATTTTCCGGTGTTCTATATCCCTATTGTCTCCACATGAGCAGCTATGAGACTAGCTACCTTCATCATATGGACGGATATATAGTACACCGGTCTGTTTGCCTATCAAATGTCTCTCTTGAGTAACTTATGATCGAAAATCTTTAGGGTCTATGTTTATAGGCGAATTAGTCTCATTATCATAATCTTATCATGATCCAATTCTCATTGCACAGATCCAAGGATATCATAATATATGTAACAAGCAACATAAAGTGAGAATATGTCAATAATAATAATAAGCAAAAAGATTGCACAGCGTGTCACACGTACCACCACTCACGTGATTGGCTTCCAAGATGCCTATGACTAGCAATCTTTTACTTGACCTAAAGCCAATTACTTATATGCTTGATTCTCATCAGACTTATATGACACTCAAAGACAATATGAGACAATAACTTTGTTAGTGGATCTACGATGTTGTCTTCGGATGAAACTCTTTCCATTACTACATCTCCTCGGGTCATGATCTCTTTGATCAAGTGGATCCTCAGAACATGCTTGGACTTCTGATGAGACCTGGGTTCCTTCGTGTGAGCAATCGCCCCATTGGTATTGTAATATAAGGGAATCGACTTCTCGCTGCTTGACACGACTCTTAGATCTATTATGAACTCTAAATCTAGACACCCTCCTTTGTTGCTTTTGTCGCAGAAATGTACTCCGCCTCTATGGTCAAGTTAATAGCAGTATCTTGCTTGGAACTCTTCTAGCATACTGTTTATCCATTTAAGGTGAGCACATATCTTGAGTTGGACATACTATCATCGACATCGGATTGGAAACTCGAATCCATATAGCCCTCAACCCTGAGGCTACTTCCTCTATATACCAGTAAAATATCTTTAGTTCTTTTCAAGTACTTGTGGATACATTTCATTGTCTTCTAGTGTTCCACACCTAGATTTGCCTGATATCTGATCGTAATACTTAGAGCATACGCTATATCAAGTCTGGTACATAACATAACATATATGATAGATTCTATCGCTGAGGCATAGGGTATCCTATCCATGTTTACCTTTTCTTCAGGAGTCTTAGGGATATACTTCTAGAAAGTGATATTCCATATCTCATTAGTATGAGATATCTCTTGAAATTTTTTATATCAAACCTTTTGACAATGATGTTTATGTACTTGGATTAGGACAAGCCAAGCATCATCTTGGATCTATCTCTATAGATCTGTATCCTCAAAATATAGGATGCTTCTCCTATGTCCTTCATGGAGAAATGTCTAGGTAGCCAAGACTTAATTGTGGAGAGCATTCCTACATCATTCCCAATGATTATGATGTCATCAACATATAGTACCAAAAAGGTGATAGTGCTCCTACTTACCTTCCTATACACACAAGGCTTATCTTCATTCTTAAGAAAGTCATAAGATCTGATTATCTAATTAAATCTTATATTCCAATTTCGGGAAGCTTGTTTTAGTCTATACATGGATTTAAGTAACTTGCATGCCTTATCTGGACTCTCCTCGGACACAAATCTCTCAGGTTATATCATATACACCTTCTCGAGGTTGCTGTTGAGGAGCGCGACTTTCACATCCATTCGTCAAATCTCATAATCATAGTGTGCTGCAATAACCAACAGAATTTGGATGAATTTCAACATAGCTACGGGTGAGAAGGTTTTGTCATAGTCAACCCTTTGCCTTTGACGATACCCCTTAGCCACTAGCCTTGCTTAATAGGTCTCTACCTTATCATATGCTCCGATATTTTTCTTGAAGATCCACTTGCAACCAATGGGTATAATACCCTTAGGTGCATCAACTAAGTTCTAAATCTTATTGGAGTACATGGAATCCATCTCGAAATTCATGGCTTCTTGTCACTTGTCGGAGTTTATACTTATAATAGCCCCCTTGTAGGTTTGAGAATCAATATCCTTAACATCTTCTCCTTTGATATATCCTACATATCTCTTAGGAGGATGAGGTACTTTGCTGGACCTATGCAAAGTTGGAACTTATGTGTTAAGTACCTGAATAGACTCGGGTTGTGGAATAATGCTTAAGCTATGTTCTCCAATCTCGCTCAACTCTATCACACTCCCACTATCTCTACCAAGAATGTGTTCATTCTCAAGGAACATCGCCCTTTTAGCTATATATATCTTTTGGTCCTTGGGGTGATAGAAATAATACCCATAAGTTTTCTTGGGGCATCTCACGAACTTGCACCGTTCTGTCCTTGATTCTAACTTATTGGGGTTGTGTCTCTAAACGTAGGCAGGATAGCCTCAAATCTTAACAGCATTAAGATCGTGCTTCTTCCTTTTTTGTATCTCATATGGTGTAGACACTATCGACTTAGTTGGAACTCTGTTCAGAAGGTAAGCTGTGGACTCTAGGATGTATCCCCAAAATGAGACGAGTAGGTTGGTGAAATTCATCATGGATCGTACCATATCTAGTAGCATGTGATTTCTCCTTTCCGATGCACCATTGAGCCGAGGTGTATAAGAAGGGGTCCATTGGAATAGGATCTCATGGTCTATGAGGAATTAGGTGAACTCTGTACTCAAGCACTTACTTGCTCAATCTGATTGAAGAGTCTTGATACTCTTTCTAGTCTGGTTTTTTTATCTCATTCTTATATTCCCTAAATTTTTCAAAGGTCTCAAACTTGTACTTCATCAAATACACATGTCCATACCTTAAGTAGTCATCAGTGAATATAATAAAGTAAGAATAATCACCTATGACTTGAGTTGACATAAGACCACATACATCACTATGTATGAGTTCTAATAACTCACTGGCTATCTCTCTGGTTCTACTAAATGGAGAGTTGGTTAGTTTCCCTCGAAGGCAAGACTCACAGGTTGTATATGATTCATAATCAAATGGATCCAAATATCTATTTTTTAGCAACATTTGGATTCTTCCTTTATGGATGTGATATAGCTTGTAATGCCACGTATATATGTATTGTTCACCTTATCTCATTTCCTCTTAGACATACTTATATTCATGACATGTGGAGCATCATCTAATATGAATAAACTATTATTTAATATTTCTTTACTGATGATCTCATCATCTAGGATCAATAAACAATTATTGTTCTAAAAAACTATTATATATCCATTATTTGTCAAACAAGAAATAAAAATAATATTTATGATAATTAAAGGAACAAAATAGCAAATATCTAATGTTAAAAGAGCTCCATAAAGCAACTGTAGTGCAACCTCCTCAACGTCAATAACAGCAACCTTTGTGCCATTTTCCATCCCGAGGTCTACCTTGCATCTTGCCAATCTCCTAGGTCTTGCCAGAACCTATAACAAATTGTAGATATGAGATGCATTATTGGTATCCAATACCCATGTATTTTCATAATTTTCTAACAAATGAAGATCGGAATGTATTTGAAGCTTCTCCAAGCTTTTGTTTCGCCTTCTTTACAAGGTACTTTTTGTAATTTCTCTTCCATTACCCATCTTTGTTGTAGTGGAAGCATTGGCCTTTGTCCTTTGCCAGGTCTTTCTTACTAACCTCTGCTTTGCCCGGTTTGTCCTTGCCCTTGCCCTTGCCCTTGCCCTTCTTAAGGGACTTTTTTTGCCTACCATTTCTTTTTGGTCTCACCAACATAGAGAACTAGTTTCTCTTTCTTGATGGTGCTCTTAGCCTCCTCAACATATTGAGAAGCTTAGGGAGAGTTACCTTAAGCTTGTTCATGTTTAAATTTACAATGAACTAAGAAAAGGAGTCTGGTAGGGACAAAAGCATAAAATCCATATACAGGTTATCCTCTAGGATCGTTCCTAGACCTATGAGCTTTTCTATCCACTCAATCATCTTAAGAACATTATTTTGAATCGGTGTCCCTTAAGTTATCATGGCCTGGAAGAAACTCTTGGATTTCTCATATCGCTGAATCTTTCCCTGTTCCTCAAAAAATTTGTAGAGATGCAGGAGAATGGATCTGGCATCCATCTTTTCATGCTACCTCTGTAACTCGGGAGTTATGGGGCATAACATGTAATATTGAGCAAGAGTGAAATTGTCTAAGTACTTCATATAGCGAGCGATCTCATCCTCACTTATCCCTTCCTCGGGCGTGGGCATCATTGTATCAAGGACATATACAATTTTCTCCGTTGTGAGGACGATTCTCAGGTTATAGAGCTAATCCATATAATTTGGATCAATGAGGTGGTTGACATCAAGTATACCATATAAGGGTTTGAAAGTGATATATTTTTGATAAACAAAAGATGTAGTAGAAATAAATAATAAGTAGATTTTGTAGAAAAGCAAATAATCATGATATGAACTTTTATCTTAATTTACTTTAACTATTTTTCTAACGAATCATGCGATACCCTCGGCACATGAAACAGAAATCTCTGGCAGATTTCTAACGAGGATTAAGATCTAATCGATGTCTTAGTATAACTTCAAGGGACTCGACTAATTATACTAAGCTCGAAAAGGTAGGCAACTATTGTTGATCATAACTCCTTGTAATTCCAGTCCTGTTCGGCCTTCAAATCATTATGGCATCGAGAGACTTAACTAATTATGATGTTCAGTTAAGTTATCACCCTTATTACAAGATGAGAGTCTGATTCGATGATATAATCTTGAGGGTCTCGACTAAGCATACTATGTCCTCAGATCACCGCTAACATCCCTATGTCGTAGGCAAGATCTCGTATCACAATATAGGTGAGTCTTGAGGGACTTAACCAACTCAACTTATGTCGGGAATCGATTTCTTCCTATAACGATGGAAGGTCACGTGAATCAATCTAATTGTTTCACGCTTATCGACTTAATATTAACGTGAGACGAGATTTTGATTCGATCTCCTAATATGACGTGTCACACACATACATATTTAATATATATCTACATCGTATGCAAATATATATATATATATATATATATATGTATCTAGTAGGTGTATAAGTAATTATATATCACATACGAGCAATCACACCAGATGATCATGGACCACAATCTAATGTGATTTGGCCCGAGCCAAGAGGCCCAATCACTCACATTAGATCTATGTATACATCGGCACATCTTCATACCCTGTAATCGTCTATCTCGTTCTCATCGGTTTCGTCGGTACCTCAACGTGTCTCCATGCACTGCGATGGTTCGTCTCGGCCTTGTGGGCCCTTTTGTCACCTCCACACTCCTGCTATGCTTTCTTGTGTAATTACAACATAATCACAAACACGCAGGTCCGATAAGAAATGAGAAAAAAATAGAGGCTTGCAGGCCATAATAATAATAATAATAATCATATACACACATACATCACATCACATGGTCCATAATCATTCGTCCACATCATACATTACATATACACATCATCACGTAGGACTACTAGATAGTGATAATAATTAATTAAATTATTTAATTAATTATTTTACTATTTTTGGGAAACCCTACGATAGGGGTGTCCCAAATGGCGAGAAGTTCCTTATACGACCAAGAAACCCTAGTCGTTAAGGATGCTCCTATGACCAGGAGTCCTTGGCCATAAGGCAGCCTTGGGTGACCAGGAGACCTTAGCCCCCAAGGTGTCCCTTGTAGTCAGGAGTCCTGGCTGCAAGCTGCGATGGGTAGCTTGGCAACCTCCTACGATTAGGAAACCCTAGCCGCCAGGGGTTCCCCATGCGGCGAGGACTCGTTGGCCACATGGGGGGTTGCTGCTTGGTAGAGAGCAACATGGCTACTCTTGGTTCTCAATAGGTGGCCAAGCTGAGAGCCTTATTTAGGGCTCTCGACCAAGGCTGCAAGTAGCCTTTGGCCGATCTATAGGGCAGCAATAGTTATTGCCCCTTTTTTCCCCTTTTTTGTGTCAATAATTTTAACATCAAATGGTCTCTTTATATCACCTCTCAATAGCGGGAAAGGGTGCTGTCCATATCTTGAAACTACAATAGAAATTGCAACGACGACACGTAAAACTATTCTATGTGATTCATCAACACACGCAGTTCAAAATCAATTTTCACACAAGAATCTGACTCTGATACCACTATTGGAAAATCTGATCAGAGCATCATATGCACAGTAGAAGAATAGAAAACAAAACACCTATATTTCCTAGAGAAAAATATCATGTTGTTATGTGAAAATTAGTGCGTGAGAAATTATAAAACCAAAAAATCTACGCATTGTGTTAGATATAATAATTGGGGAGATCATATATTCCCAAAAATCTCATATCCACAGGAGAGAATGAAGGAGGTCAGGTGTCATTCTCTTTAGCGGTAATCCACACGACAGATGCGGCGACGATGCTCCTCCAATCGTAGCACGGTCTTTCTCTCTACGCACACCACAAGGTTGGCCCTTCTTGTTGTCCACATGACCCAAAGAGAGGCTATCGGCTGAGGAGGAGAGGAGAGAGAAGAATAGAAGGGGTGACCAATAGGAGATGACCTTATATTACCTTTTGGTCCCTCCTATTTATAGAGATTCTGCCACTTAACTTTAATAGATCCTACCCTATTGGGTACTGGATCTCTATCCAATTACCTAAATATATTGAATTAGTAGATCTCTATCAAATAATCTCTTATTGACTCTTATTGGGTATGACCCTAAAGATCCAATATTTTAAGGGTTTATTAGACATCCAATAAGACATGGTCTTGACGGATATCTCATATCCAAACCTCTACTCGTTGCAACATCTACCATATGTGTGTGACTCTCTAAGCCCAATATCGAGCTGGTCGTGAGTCGCATATCTCAGAATTTCTTCTGACTTAGTAAATCATTATCTTTATAATAATTTACTTGACTCATCGACTACGAACGTATTATACCACTACGCCATAGTCCTCAGATGATATAGGAGGATCCAATTCATTGGACATGTCTATTCTTAGTTACCATGTATCTATAGTCTCTCATTCATCTAATATCCTAGAGATTGTATATCGGGTATGGTGTTGTCAAGCCCATATGGAATCTACTTGAGTCTCACTATAATCAGATTCTCCTGGAGAACTTCTCAATTCGAATGACCCTGGCTAGAGTTTTGCATGAGCAAAAACATAGGATATTCCTCTCATGACACCGAGAGTGAATGATCCTTTATCAACACTCAATTATCCTCGTAAGGTTGGGTACCACTCTCGATGACCAGTTATGCTAGACTTGGAACTTCTAGACCTATAAGTCTAGTATCAAAGAGTGGAGTACTTATACATGATATATTTGGTGTCTTAAGTCTAAAAACCAAACATACAACTGAGACCATAGAATCACTGTCTGATAATGAGGTATCATTAACCATCTAACATTTCGTGAGTGACTCATTTAGTGAACTCATTCTCCAATGAGTACCTGCACTATATTCCTAGTGTCTCCACATGAGCAACTATGAGACCAGTCGCCATTATCATATAGACAAATATATAGTACACCGATCTTTCCGGCTATCTTGATGTACCTCTTGAGTAATCTATGACTTGGAATCTTTAGGGTCTGTGTTTATAGATGAATTGATCTCATTATCATGATTTCATCATAATCCAATTCCCATTGCACAGATCCAAAGACATTACAATATATGAAATAGGTAACATAAAGTGAGAATATGTTAATAATAATAATAATAAGTAAAAAATATTGCGTAGCGTGTCACACATGCCATCACTCACGTGATTGGCTTGCAGGGCATCTATGACTAGCACAGAGTACCTCAATAACTTCTTCGTTGACAGGATTCACTAAAGACACCATCTTGTCTCTTGGGACTGTGAACCTATAAGTCACATTCAAAGACTAAGTTTATGATGGTGGATATTCCCTTGGCCTATAATGCGATCATAGGTTGATCCACACTGAATAGACTATGGATGATGGTGTTAACTTATCATATGATGATGAAGTTTTCGATGAGGACCAATATCAGAGAGCTAAAAAGCAACCCAAGAGAGTTGTATGAGTGCTATCTGATGATAGTCTCCTTACTAAAGAAAGCCCAAATCGAGGTACTATCTATGAACCCCGATACTTGGTCAAGTCTATCTCACATCTCGAGTCAATGGAGTTGTTGATCGAAGCACCTCTAGACAAAGCTTGACTGATCGAACTATCAAGGTTAGGGGACTCTTCTTGAGGAGAAACGGGTGCAACTCATCAATTTCCTCCAAGAGAATACCGAGGCATTTGCATGGTTCTTGGGAGACATGCTAGGGGACTCTTCTTGAGGAGAAACGGGTGCAACTCATGGTTCTTGGGCATTTGCATGGTTCTTGGGAGACATGCTAGGAATCGACCCCAACGTTGCTCAGCATCACTTGAATATTTTGTTAGGATTGCAGTTGTCACTAGGAGGGCCGGGGGGGGGGGGGGTTGTGAATTAGTGCAGCGATAAAAACTACATCGATTCAAAATGCTTTCGGCTTGATTAAAATTGTATCGATGAAATCGTATCAGAAATACTTTAAACTTGCGAGAGCAGTAAGCAAATAAGGTGATTTAAACTTATGAGAGCAGTGAGCAAGTGAGGTGATTTGCAGTAAGGGTAAATAGCAAAGAAGAGCAGCAAACCGATTTATAGTGGTTCGATCGTCCGACCTACGTCCACTCTCGATTCCTCCTTCATCGAGGCCATGGACATCCACTAATGGTCTTCCTTCAATGGGCGAAGGCCAATCACCCTTTTACAACCCTCTTCTACAATGTTTCCCTTACACTCTCCCTTAGAATACTCTCTATGCTTAAGGAGGAGGGACTCTATACTTTCACAAGGGTTTCAACTTTGAAATCATAAAGTTTTTGCTTTCTTTTCTTTCATAATTCTTGTTATGCCAAGCAAGAATAATTGAGGTATTTATAGACCCCAAGTGACTTCAAAACTTGGAGCCAAAATTCAAACACCCCAAAATTTCGGGGTACTAGCGATGCCACCGTTTGTACTGGGCGATACCATTGCCCAGGCTCTCTGACACTGGGTAGTACCACCGTCCAATCTAGCGATACTATCGCCAGACAGGGTCTCAACTACTGGACCCAAGCGGTACCACCATTTGGTAGTTATTAACTACCAATGGTACCACTGCCCAGACCTCCTGGGAGATTGAGCTCTGGGCAGTTTCACCGCCCAGCCTTGGTGGTGCTACCGCTAGACAGGATCCAAGATACTGTTTGAGTCATCACTTGTGATGGCTCAAACAGAGGGGGGGGGGGGGTGTGTGAATTAGTGCAGCGATAAAAACTACATCGATTCAAAATGCTTTCGGCTTGATTAAAATTGTATCGATGAAATCGTATCAGAAATACTTTAAACTTGCGAGAGCAGTGAGTAAATAAGGTGATTTAAACTTGTGAGAGCAGTGAGCAAGTGCGGTGATTTGTAGTAAGGGTAAATAGCAAAGAAGAGCAGAAAACTAATTTATAGTGGTTCGATCGTCCGACCTACGTTCACTCTTGATTCCTCCTTCGTCGAGGCCACGGACATCCACTAATGGTCTTCCTTCAATGGGCGAAGGCCAATCATCCTTTTACAACCCTCTTCTATAAGGTTTCCCTTACACTCTCCCTTAGAATACTCTCTATGCTTAAGGAGGAGGGACTCTATACTTTCACAAGGGTTTCAACTTTAAAATCATAGAGTTTTTGCTCTTTTTTCTTTCATAATTCTTGCTATGCCAAGCAAGAATAATTGAGGTATTTATAGACCCCAAGTGACTTCAAAACTTGGAGCCAAAATTCAAACACCCCAAAATTTCGGGGTACTAGCGATGCCACCATATGTACTGGGTGATATCATTGCCCAGGCTCTCTGACACTGGGTAGTACCACCATCCAATCTAGCGATACTATCGCCAGACAGGGTCTCAGCTATTGGACCCAAGAGATACCATCACTTGGCAGTTATTAACTACCAACGATACCACTGCCCAGACCTCCTGGGAGATTGAGCTCTGGGCAGTTTCACCACCCAGCCTTGGTGGTGCTACCGCCAGACAGGATCCAAAATATTGTTTGAGCCATCACTTGGCCCAACACAGCTCAAACTTGGGCCCAATTGGCCCCTAATTGAGTTGACCCGATTCCAACCTAATTACACCTTAAACCTACTTCGATCTAGACAATTATTACAAAGCTTAATCAAATATTGTCCGGTATGTCATTGGTCTATCGACGCTTCGTTCGATTCCTCGGCGCATCGTCCTCTCTTGTGACCTATTGCCCAATCGATATGTGGCCTCCTTAACCCTGATCTCCTTGGCCTAATTTTACTTTTCTTGGCCTGATACCTGAATCCCAAGGTACGAAGCCTTCTATCGATATGTCGATTGATCCTTCGGCTCAACATCAAATCTTCTGACATGTTCTCCTTCGACCAAACTTGGATTCTTCCAGCTTTAAGTGTCTCTCCCTGATCGAAGCTTCCTGTGTCACTCAAAACATAGATTAGATCTTAAACACTATTAATTAGTTTTATCATCAAAATATAAAATTCAACAATCTCTCCCTTTTTGATGATGACAATCAATTGATGACGGAGTTAACCTTAATCCCCATATCAATATTGTCATATTGATATAACCTTTAAATTTAAACAAAATCATGAATCATAACAATAAGTCATTCATCATATGCATATCATTGCATATATCATTCAAAATTTCAAATCATAATCACAACATGCATGAAATTTTAATATCGTCATCATACTTCTCCCCCTTTGTCATCAACAAAAAGAAGTGCATCTAGCTAGTTTTTGAAATATACTAACTAGCAATTTAGCACTTTACATCACTTTAAACATTCAAGCTAACAAGTTAAAAAATGTGCAAGTTTGCAATTATTGTTTCTTGAGATAACAACTCTTTGCTATATTCCAAGCTAGCAACTTTTGTTTCTTCTCTTTTGAGAATTGTAAGCAAGTTTTGTCTTTGCAAGGTAGCAAATTTTTTTTGGTAATGTTTAAGATGATAAGTTCTTTCTTCTCTTTTGAGAAGTGCAAGTTAGCAAAATTTTGTTACCTTGAAATGTGCACGCTAGCAACCTTTACGATACATAAGCTAGCAATTTTTTGTTCTTTTGCAATGTTTGAGCTAGCAAATCTTTCTCCTCCTTTGTCATTGCCAAAAAGAAGAGAGGAATACAATGGTATAAAATTTTTTTTACATTAATTTTTAAGTTATAATAAAGTTAAATCAATGATCCAATCATAACATGAGGTATATAAAGTATAAATACAAAGGAATCATATCATGAAAGATATTGGTATAAAAAATCTGTAAAGATCAATTCATGAATAGCAAAAGACATGAATCATTTTTGACACCAATTTCTTTTTAGCAAATAACGAAAATAAATCTTCGGAGACCAAGGATCTTGATTCATAAAGAAAACAAGTTGTAAATTCGAGATAACAAGAGAATAATCATGATTTATTTGGATAGATTTGCTCTTTAATAATATGGAAAATAAAATTCAAGTTATAATTTCAAGAATTCAAGATAGGAACCATGATTCATTTGTGAAATCTTCTTTTAAAGGAATGATACGAGAATACATAATAGAAGATCTTGATTTATTAAAGATTTCACGTTATAAGTCTTGAGAAATCAAGAACATGATAAAACTCATTCAAATTCAAATAATCAAAATATCAAAATCACTTTCTAGAAATTCACGAGATTCATTAAATAACATAAATAGATTCATTATTTTCTTATTGAAAAATTGATAAGATAGAGATATAAAATATATATTTTTTTTATGTATTTTAATTTATGTGATTTACTTCTTATAAGCATGCTTTTGCCTTTAATGCCAAATAAAAACAAGCATCAACGTTCAAAACCAAAAAACAAATTTCGTTAAAAAAATAAGACGAAAAAATATAATATATTATTTTAAAACATAAGAGTTCATGTCATCGTTACTTCAAATCCTCATGCATAAAATCATCACCATAACTTATTACATTATCAAAATTATCAAGCATGATTTCATAAAGCATCTTCAAAATTATTTTAATTCCATTGATCTTTCTTTTATTGTTGTTAGATGTAACAAGATATTTTCCTTCTTAAATGAATTTAACTCTTTATGCTTAGTACAAGAAATCAATATGCAATAGTCATGTTCAAAATTTTTAATTTTCAAAACTAGAAAAAAAATATGATATATTTTTATAAAAATAATTTATTTCTTACAAACTAAATCAAGCAACTCATGAAAAACATCAAATAATTTCATAATAAAGTAAAGGGATTTTGGTTGAGTTGCTTACCTTGTTGTGGAAAGCCGTCAAAGCGTAGTTTACGTCTTCGTCTTCGAATGTACCTGATTTTTCTTTCTTCTTCTTTAGCACCTTCTTCTTTTTAAGTTTATTTTTATTCTTAATTTTTTGTTTTATAAATTTTTTAAATTTTATGGTGATAAGTTCAAAGTCATCATCACTTGAGCTTTCACTCGAGTGGTCTTCTATAGTTCGAAGTGTCAAATCATTCATATTCTTTGGAAGGTAGTTCTCATATTCATTATGTTCTAAGCATGTCATCTCATAGGTCATTAATGACTTGATAAGTTCTTCAATAGAAAAATTATTCAAATTCTTTGTTTCTTGTATCGTTGTTACTTTCGGATCCCAATTTTTAGAAAGGGATCTTAAAATCTTGTTTACAAGTTTGAAATTAAAAAAATATTTACTAAGACTTTTTAAACTATTGATGACATTCGTAAAACGGGCATACATGTCACTAATAGTTTTGCTTAGTGCCATTCGAAACAATTCAAAATCATGCATCAAAAGATTAATTTTAGAATCTTTAGCTCTACTAGTGCCTTCGTGTGTGATTTCAAGTTTGTGCTAAATCTCATACGTAGATTCGCATATAGAAACCCGATTAAACTCATTTTTATCCAACACACAAAACAAGGCATTCATAGCCTTTGCATTTAACAAAAATGATTTTTTCTCAAAATCCGTCCATTCATTCATAGGTTTAAAACCATATTCGATAATATTCTATAAATTAAAATTCAAGAAAAGTAAGAAAACTCTCATTTGAGTTTTTCAATATGTATAGTCCGTCCCATTGAACAAAAAGGGACGAATGATAGAAAGACCCTCTTGAAAGCTGAAAAGAGCTATTTTTCTTGGGTATTAAACCAAATGAGAAATAACGAGGCTCTGATACCAACTGTTAGGATCGCAGTCGGTACTAAGAGAGGGGGGGGGTGAACTAGTGCAATAATAAAAACTACATTAATTAAAAATACTTTTGGCTTGATAAAAATCATACCAATGAAATTGTATGGAAAATTCTTTAAACTTGTAAGAGCCGTGAGCAAATAAAGTGATTTAAACTTGTGAGAGCAGTGAGCAAGTGAGATGATTTGTAGTAAGGGTAAATAGCAATGAAGAGCAACAAATCGATTTATAACAATTCGATCATCCAACCTACGTCTACTCCCGATTCCTCCTTCGTCGAGGCCACCGACATCCACTAATAGTCTTTCTTCAATGGGTGAAGACCAATCACCCTTTTACAACCCTCTTTTATAATGTTTCCCTCACACTCTCTCTTAGACTATTCTTTATGCTTAAGGAGGAGGGACTCTATACTTTTATAAGGGTTTCAACTTTGAAATCACAGAGTTTTTTTCTCTCTTTTCTTTTACAATTCTTGCTATGTCAAGCAAGAATAGCTAGGGTATTTATAGACCCCAAGTGGCTTTAAAACTTGGAGCCAAAATTCAAACATCTAAAAATTTCGGGATACTGGTGGTACTACCGCCTGTGCTGGGCGGTACCACTACCCAGGCTCTGTGACATTAGGCAGTCCCACCACTCAGTCTGGCAGTACCACTACCAGACAAAGTCTCAACTACTAGACCCAAGCGGTACCATCGCCCATACTTCCTAGTGGATTGAGCTTTGGGTGGTTCCACCGCCCAGTCCTGGTGGTGCTACCGCAAGACAGGATCCAGGATATTGTTTGAGCTATCACTTGGCCCAACATAGCCCAAACTTGGGCCTAGTTGGCCCATAATTGAGTTGGCTTAATTCTAACCTAATTATACCTTAAACCTATTTTGATCTAGACAATTATTACAAAGCTCAATCAAATATTGTTTGACATGTCATTGGTCTATCGGTGCTTCGTTTGATTCTTCGACGCATCGTCCTCTCTTGTGGCTATTGCCTAATTCGCAGTTGATCTCCATAACTCCGATCTCCTTGGCGCAATTTCGCTCTTCTTAGCCCGATGCCTGAATCCCATGACACGAAGCCTTCTATCGATACGTCGACCGATTCTTCGGCTCGACGTCCAATCTTCTGACATGTTCTCCTCCGGCCCAACTTGGATTCTTTCAGCTTTAACTGTCTTTTCCTGATCGAAGCTTCCTGTGTCACTCAAAAAATAGATTAGATCTTAAACACTATCAATTGATTTCATCATCAAAATCTAAGATTCAACACATTTTCCCCTAAGCATGACGAGTGAAGCAAAGGCCTCGTAGGTTTACCCTTGATCATCAGCAAGTAATGAGTGAGGAGATAGATAAGTTGTTAGGAGTAGGGTTCATTGTCGAGGTGCAGTACTCCTAATGGCTCGCCAATGTTGCACTCATTAAAAAATCTATTGAAAATTGAAGGACGTGTGTTCACTGTATTAATCTCAACAAAGTATGTCCAAAGGATAGCTACCCCTTTATTGGATTGATTAGTTGGTAGATGCTCCTTGGGTCATGAGCTTTTTACCTTTATAGATGTATTCTCAGGGTATAACCAAATTAGAATGACGCTAGAGGATCGAGAACATTCTTCCTTTATCACAAACTGAGGCATATATTATTATTGAGTAGTGCCCTGTAGGTTAAAAAGATATAGGAGCAACATACCAAAAGATGGTGAACAAAATATTCAAGTATTAAATCAAGAGAAATGTTGAAGCTTATGTGGATGATATGATAGTAAAGAGTAAGATAGTCGACTTGTATCTAATAGGTTTTTTCAAAACATGCGACTTAATCCAATCAAGCACGTGTTTGGGGTTAACTTGGGAAAGTTCCTCAGGTTCATCATGCATCGAAGAGGAATATATGCAAACCCTAAAAAGGTGCAAGTCATATTAGAGATGCATCCACCTTGGTTGGCAAGAGAGGTTCAATAGTTAACTAGTCGATTAGTAGTGCTTAATCAATTCTTATTCCGATTTGGTGATAGGTGTTAGCCTTTCTTTGCCCAAAGGGTTTCTTATGAACCAAATGCTAGAATGCATTTGAGAAGTTGAAGGATTACCTAACTAAGCTATCATAATTCACTTCTTCTACCTTGGGCAAAATTATGCCTCTACCTCATTGCCATCGACTTAGTTGTCAGTTCGATGTTAGTATAGTATAACATAAGAGTTCAAAGGCTCATCTATTATGTTAGTTATATTCTGAGCAGGCTCGAGGAGTGCTATCCCTTATTGAAGGCTTGCATTTGCGCTAATTTTAGCGGCAAGGAAGCTCTGTCCCTATTTTCAAGCACATGCTCTAGAGGTGATCACCAATGAACCACTCAGGTTAGTTTTCTCTTGGTTCAATGTCTTGGGTTGGCTGTTGAGATGGTTAGTAGAGTTAGGAGAATTCAACATCTGATATGTCCTGAGGACTGCCATAAAGACCTAGGCGCTAGTGAACTTTATCTCATAACTAACTCCATCTAAAATTTACAAGGACATACTATTCATGGATGACTCTTACCATCTTAGATAGTGGCTGCTAATTATAGGTACCCTGCAAGCCAATCACATGAGTGATGACACGTATGATATGATACACACTCTTTTTTACTTATTATTTATTTGATATTTTTCTTACTTTATACTGTTTATTGCATATATTGTGATGTCTATGGATCTGTGCAATAGGAATCGGATCATGATGAGATCATGATAATAAGACTGATTCGTCTTTAAACATAAACCCTAAATAATCCCGATCATAGGTTACTCATGAGGGACATCGAGATAACCGGACATACTAGTGTACTGTATATCTATCCATATAATAGAGACAACTAATCTCATAGCTGCTCGTGTGGGGATACTAGGGATACAATGCATGTGCTCATTAGAGAATGAGTTCACTGATTGATCCACTTATGGAATGCTGGATGCTTAATGATACCTTGTTGTCAAACAATGATTCCGTCGTCCTAGTGGTGTATCCAGTCTTTAGACTTGAGACACCAAGGATGTTACGTACGAGTACTCCACTCTTTAATACCGGACTTATAGGTCTGGAAGTTCTAGATCTAGTACAATCGGTTATCGGGAGTGGTAACCAATCTTACGAGGTATTGAGTGTCGATAGAGCTCTCGGTGTTATGAGAAAAATATTCCATATGTTCTTGCTCTCATAAATCTCTAGCCAAGGCCATTCGGATTTAGAGAGAAAGAGTTCTCTGGGAGAATCCGATTAGAGTGAGACTCAAGTAGAAACCGTATGCACCTAACAACATTATGTTCGGAATATGGTCTCTGGGATATTAGATGGATAAGGGACTATAGGTGCACGTTAACTGAGGATAGATGGTCCAAAGGATTGGATTTCCTTGTATTGTCTGGGGACTATGGCGTAGTGGCCTAATACGTCCGTAGTCTATGGGTCAAGTGAATTATTATGGAGATAATAATTTATTGAGCTAGAAGGAGTTCTGATAGGTATGACTTATGACTAGCTTTTGATATTAGGCCTAAAGGGTCATATACATATGGTAGGTATTGCGACGAGTAGAGGTTCAGATATGATATATCTGTTGGAGCCCTTATTTTATTAGATATCCAATAAGCCCCTGAATTATTGGATCCTATGGATAAGATCCACTAAGAGCCAATAAGAGATTATTGGGTAGAGATCAACTAATTTAATAGACTTGGGTAGTAAGATAGAGATCTAGTATTCAATAGGCAAGATCCATTATGGTTAAGTTGACAAGGGGCCTTTTTAAATAGGAGGGAACCAAAGGGCCCTAGGCTAGACCTTTTTGGCTACCGTCTTTTATTCTCCTCTTCCCTTCTCCTCCTTAGCCAGCAGCCCGACGTATGAAGATTTAGGCAGCGATTCAAGGAGCGTCTTCACATCCCCTACCATATAGATCACCACTAGAGAGGATGACAGTTGACCTCCTTCATCCTCTCCTATAGATATGCAAGAATTTAGAGATATACGATCTCTCTAGGTAACACATCTTTCTTATACACAGTTTTTGGTTTTGTGATTTTTGTGCACCAATCTTCTCATGATGATAAAATCTTTTTTTATGAAAATCTAGGATTTTCCTTTTTAGTTCTTCTACTGCGTATGTGATGTCACCATTAGATTTCCCAACAGAGGTGATGCCCAACTTGTCCTTAAAGACCTGAACAGATAAGTTTATGAGCAAGCTCTTCACTTTTGGTTTAAAATTTTCAACAATGAAGCCAAGAATGAGGCACTTCTCTTAGGGCTTTGGCTTGCTTGAGAGCTTCAAGTTTAGGACTTGACAATATCTAGTGACTTGCAGTTGGTCATGAACCAAGTGAAGGGAAGCTATGAGACCCTAAATGCAACCAATGTAAAGTACCTCATCGTGGGGCAAAAACTAACCTCTAGCTTCTTAGATTTAACATGTTGCAAGTTCCTTATGAAGAGAACGTTCAAGTTGATGTGCTTGCTAGATTAACATTGGCTTGGGCTACGAAGCATGGCCAACTGCTAGTCGAGACATTGGTGGACAAACTCTCACCTTCAAGGTACTACTAGTCATAGGTGTAATGTAAGCCAATCACGTGAATGATGACATGTGTGACACGACATACACACTTTTTGCTTATTATTATTTGTTAGCATTTTATCACTTTATCTTGCATGTTGCATATATTGTGATGTCCATGGATCCGTGCAATGGGAATTGGATCGTGATGAGATCATAATAATGAGACCGATTCACCTTTAAACACAAACCCTAAATAATCCTGGTCATAGGTTACTCGAGAGGGATATCGAGATAGCCAGATAGATTGGTGTGTTGTATACCCGTCCATATGATGACAACGATTGGTCTTATAGCTGCTCATGTGGGGACACTGAGGATACAGTGCAGGTGCTCAATGGAGAATGAGTTCATCGATTGATCCACTTATGGAATGCTGGATTGTAACACCTCGCGCCCGGAGGCCAAGTGCAATGGGTAGGCGAGTTAGCATCGATCCCACATCGACAAGGAAAGGGGAGGTCATGGGCCTTATAAACGTTGGTCTTGCACTCAAATGAGAATCGGTTTGTGCAAGGCATACGATAAGATTGATAAGACTATTTAGTCAGTTAGTCTATCTGTTCTATCCGTTTAATCTGTATGAATTGTGTGAATCGATTTTCGTGGGGGTGCTATAGGGCCATAACTTAGAGTGGTATTAGAGCAACTCTTGACCTTTACCAGTCCCACACCAAGTGCCCTGCTTGCACACTCTGGGGATAGGTAGGATGAATAGTCTGTGACGAGGATGTCACGTGATTGGGTCAGGGAGAATGTAATACCTCGCGCTCGGAGACCAAGTGCAATAGGTAGGCAGGTTAGCATTGATCCCACATCGATAAGGAAAGGGGAGGTCATCGGCCTTATAAGCATTGGCCTTGCACTCAAACGAGAACCGGTTTGTACAAGGCATACAATAAGACTGTTCAGTCAGTCAGTCTGTTCTGTCCGTTTAGTATGTATGAATTATGCGAATTGATTTTCGTGGGGGTGCTATAGGGCCATAACCTAGAGAGATCCTCTGTCATGCACCCCCCCCCGGCCGAATTTATTGCATTCAGGAGATGTGACACCGTCTTAAAATCAATAACATTAAAATTCATCACAATCCAATCCCAGAATTCAAATCAACATTTGAGGATACTAACGATCATTTGAGTTATAAATCACATCAAAAACTCATAATTCATAAAACTTGTGCAGTTTATAATTCATATACCACATCACTCAATGATTCATAAAATCCAAAGTCAACTCAACTAAATAATATCCACATCATAAAATCCATAAGTGTGGGAATCCATACAATCACAAAACTAATTTTTTACCACAAGTTCATATCATTATACCATTTAAACTTAACATTTCAAATCATAACATGGGAGGTCCTTTAATTTTTATAAAACATACAAGTTCAGATTTACCATCAACATTTCACTAAACACAAAATGTACTAATACAACAAAAATATATCAACCATTAAAGATCAGCTCAAAATCTTCTAGCTTTCCCTTCCTCAGCCCAATTTAAACATCCCAGAGACTGATAAGCTAATATAAAAATATTATATAATAACAAAGTAAGCATAACAAAGCTCAGCAAGTGACTAACATATCCATGGTGAAAGAGAATATTTTTTAATAAACTTGGTATCAAAATGCAAAGCAAGATACAAGAAACATATATATCATCTTATCAGATACTGAATCACAAATGTCCTCCTATTTAAACCTATTTGGTTCATAACAAATGGAGTAAAGAGTAATTGGAGTATATCAGATGATGTAAATAGTATTTCAGAGCATATCAAATGACACATAGGACATTTTGGAGCATATCAATGGTGCACAGGACATTTCAGAGCATATCAATGACACATAGGACATTTCTGAGCATATCAATGATGTATAAAATGTTTTGGAGTATATCAATGACATATGAAATATTTTGGAACATATCAATAACGTATGAACTGTTTCGGAGCATATCAAGGGCAAATGAAACATTTCGGAATATATCAAAGACATATAAAATGTTTCGAAGCATAACAAGAGCAAATGAAATATTTCGAAATATATCAATGATATATGAATAGTTTCGGAGCATACCAAGAGCAAATAAAATATTTCGGAACATATCAATGATGTATGAATGGTTTCGGAGCATACCAAGAGCAAAGGAAACATTTCAGAACATATCAATGACGTATGAATGGTTTCGGAGCATATCAAGAGAAAATGAAATATTTCGGAATATATCAATGACGTATGAATGGTTTTGGAGCATACCAAGAGCAAAGGAAACATATCAGAACATATCAATGACTTATGAATGGTTTTGGAGCATATCAAGAGCAATGATACATTTTAAAATATATCAAATGACATATGAGATATCTCAGAGCATATTAGAATAACAAATAAGTAACAGAAGATCAAATGCCATATCTGACGTACATTCATTTCATTCTCATCTAAAGCGTACATATAAACACATAAGCAATGCTTTGGATATCATATCAGAAACACAAAGGGTATAGTGGGATCTCAAATAGAATCTCCCACATCTGGGAGCGTCATACATCTACGTCTGGATGAAGCTAGAGGAGGCTGACAGAGCATCGTGTGCTCTAAGTATATACTCTTTACCATTTCTAGTAAAGGTCTAAATAATCCTTTTATCATTTCTGGCAAAGGTCTAAACAATTCTACCAACACCAGAGTACAAAAGGACAGTATGAACAATAAAATTGACACATATCGAAAGCACATGTAGAACAATGAAATGATATGCGCTTTTACAAAACAATACGATGCAAACATATTCTTTCCCAAATGTGTTTGAATTTGAAAGGGAATAAAAGCAGGAGTATACAAAGATTTGAAATAATAATATAAAGCTCAATCGAAGAAAAGATTTAAGCTGAAAATAATTCCCAAAAGGATGAAACAAGAATAGACAACATCAACAAAAGCTCGAGTTAAGTAGAATTTGAAAGACATATTGCACAAATTATTTGGATAGTCAATTATACTTTAAATTACTCAAAATTAATTTCAAAAGAAAGATCTCCGAGTCTAGTTTCTAATGAATTAAATTCTGTACAAATCAGAGTATTCAATAAAAAGTTATAAGAATTTTAGCAACCAAATGTCAGAACTAATGGTATCTGTTTTACCCAATTCATAGGGTCGACTAAAACAAATGTTTCAGTTGGCATCTCTACTCCAAATCTTTTAAACTAGATATTCACAAAAAGGTTTATGAATTTAGTTTCTAATAAATGAAGGTTTATAATAAGTGGATTTGTTTATAGTGAGTTACAAGAAGTAGAATACCTAAGGGTCAGAACTTACAATCACTATTTTACAGATTCTATGGGGTTAATTCAAATAAAGGTTCGGGTAGGCATTTGAATTCCAAATTCATCAATCTTAGTCTTAAAAGAAAGATATACAAGTCTAATTTCGGATGGATTAAATTTTGCTTTAATTAGAGTTCAGTACAGAAAATTATAGCTAGAATAAAGTAGCAAAGTCAGAATTTGAGAAAAATTTCAGATTCACTATTTGATGCATAAACTACAGAAATATCATATATGAAGCTTCAATCTTCCCAAATTTTCAGGATTAAGATGAAAACAAAGACCAAACTTACTATAGGATGAGGTTAGAATACTTGCCTTTGATCAATTTTGATCCCAATGAAAAGTTTTCAGCCAAAACACCTTAATCCCTAATTTTTTTTCTCTTCTTCTCATTTTCTTCTTCTTCTTTCTCTCTTCCTCTCTTCTCCAATGCAACCTGCCTTCTCAGGTTCCTTAGGAATGAAGGCACAGAGGCTTAGGCGATGTGATTTGTTATTTTGTGTATTTTAGAATTTAGTCCTTATATTATTTATTTTTATGATTAGATCCTTAGATTTTACAAATAGGTCCTTAGAATTTTATAAACAGATCCACATATTTTATAAATATATTTTAATTTTTATTTGGGCTCATCTATAGAATTTAAAATGAGTAGTAACATTTGCAATTAAACTTTTATACGAAAATTTAGAACTGAGGAATGCAGGGGATGTTACATGGATGGTTAATGATACCTTATTGTTAGACAACGATTCCGTGGTCCTCATAGTGTATTTGGTTCTTAGACTTGAGATACCAAGGATGTCCTGTATGAATACTCCACTCGTTGATACCAGACTTATAGGTATGAAAATTTCAGATCAAGCACAACCGGTCATAGGGAGTAGTAGCTAATCTTATGAGGGCAATTGAGTATCGATAGAGGATCATCCGTTCTTAGTGTCATGGGAGGAATATCCTATATATTCTTGCTCAGGCAAATCCCTGGCCAGGGTCATTCAGATTGAGAGAGAAAGAGTTCTCTGAGAGAATTCGATTAGAGCGAGACTCGAGTAGAAACCGTATGGGCTTGACAGCACTATGCTCGATATACGATCTCTGGAATATTAGATGGATGAGAGACTATAGGTACATGATAATTGAGGATAACTAGGTCCAAAGGATTAGATTCTCCTATATCGTCTAAGGACTACGGCGTAGTGGCCTAGTACGTCCGCAATCAATGAGTCGAGTGAATTATTATAGAGACAATAATTCACTGAGTCAGAAGGAGTTCTGATAGGTATGACTCACGACCAGCTCGATATTGGGCCTAGAGGATCACACACATTTGGTAGATGCTACGACCAGTAGAGGGTCGGATATGAGATATTTGCCAGTGCCCCTATCTTATTGGATACCCAATAAGCCTCTAAATTATTGGATCCTATAGATGAGATCTAATAAGAGCCTATGAGAGATTATTGGGTAGAAACCCACTAATCTAAGAGGCTTGGATAGTTGGATGGAGATCCAATACCCAATAGGGCAAGATCCATTAGGGTTAAGTTGATAGGGAGCCTTTATAAATAGTTGGGAACCAAAGGCCCATAGGCTAGGGCTTTCTTGGTTGCCACCTCTTGTTCTCCTCTCTCCTTCTCCTTAGCCAGCAGCCCCTTTTGGGGCATGTGGAGATTTGGGCAGCGATTTGATGAGCATCTTCGCAGCCTCTACTGTGTGGATCACCACTAGAGAGGACACTTGACCTCTTTTATCCTCTCCCATAGATCTACATGAATTCAGGGATATACATTCTCCCTATGTAACACAAATCTTTTATACATGTAGTTTTCAGTTTTTCGAATTTTACGCACTAATCTTCACACGACAAGGAAGCCTTTGTATGGAAATCTAGGATTTTTATTTTTTCGCTACGCATGTGATGTTGCCCTTAGATATCCCAACAATGGTGTCAGAGTTAATTTGTTCATGTGAAGATTAAATTTTAAACTGCGTGTGTTGTATTTTAGAAATGCTTTTGACGTCAAAATTATTGATGCAAAAGTGAGAAGGGGCAGCAACTGTTGTTGCCCTTGCAGATGGCAGTCTTAGTCGCCACCTGAGTGCAAGTGGCTAACGTTAAAATTTCCAAACATATCCCTAATTTCAAAAAATATTAGTTAATTAAAAAGTTTAATTATTATTATTATTTATCTAGTAGTCCTTTATAATGATATGTACATGTGATGTATGATGTGGACGGATGATCATGGACCATGTGATGTGATATATGTGTGTGATGTGATTATTATTATTATTATTATTGGGTCTACGAGCCTCTAGTTTTCTCGTTTATTGTTAGGCTTGCGTGCTTGTGATTATGTTATAATTACACAAGAAGGTGTAGTTGGAGCATGAAAGCAATAGCGGGACCCATGAGATCGAGGCAAGCGATTGTGACGTATGGAGATGTGCTGAGATGCTGACGGAACCGACGAGGACGAGATAGACGATCATAGGGTATGAAGATGTACCGTTGCACTCATATATATTGATGTAAGTGATTGGGCCCACTAGCTCAGGCTTGATCACATTAGGTTGTGGTCTATGATCATCTGGTGTAATTGCTCATGTGATGTATGATTATTTGTACACATACTAGATATGTATATATATTTGTATGCGATGTAAATATATATTTAATATGTATATGTGTGACATGTTATAGGAGACCGAATAAAAATCTCCTCTCTTGATAATATTAAGTCCATAAACGTGAGGTAATTAGATTGACTCACATGGCCTTCCATCGTTATAGGTAGGAATCGATTCCCAACATAGATTGAGTTGGTTGAGTCCCTTGAGGCTCACCTATATCATGATTCGATATCTTGCCTACAACATAGAGATGTCATCGGTGACCTGAGGACGTGGTATGCTTGGTCGATTCCGTCGAGGGCATATCATCGAATTAGGCTCATCTTATAATGATGGTCATGACTTAACCGAACGTCATGGTTAGTTGAGTTCCTCGAGACCATAATGACTCGGAGGCCGAACAGGATGGGAATCACAAGGAGTTATGATTGGCAATAGTTGCCTACCTTTTTGGGCTTAGCGTGATTGGTTGAGTCCCTCAAGATTACGTTAAGATGTCGATTGTATCCCGATCCCCACTAGAGATCCGTCGGGGGTCTTCGATTTATATACTAAAGGAAGTTATGTGTTTCGCGAGAAAATAAGTGGGAGTAGATTAAGATAGAAGTCTTTATCTTGATAGTTTATTTCTGTAAAATCTGCATGTTATTTATTTCTACTTCATCTTTATTTTAAAAAATGTCACAAATCACTTACATGACATACTTGATGTCAACTGCCTTACTGGTCCAAATTACACGGATTGGCTCTGCAACTTGAGAATCATTCTCACGGTGAAAAAAATCGCGTACGTCCTTGATATAGTGATGCCTACGCCCGAGGATGAGATCGCTCGCTATGTGAAGTATATAGATGACTTCACTCTTACTCAATATTACATGTAGGGCTTCATGACTCCTGAGTTACAGAGGCAGCATAAAAATATGGATGCCAAATCCATCCTCATATATCTCTGCAAATTGTTTGAGGAATAGGGAAGAACTTAGCGATATGAAATATCGAAGAGTCTCTTCCGTACCAGGATGATTGAGGGGATACCGGTTTAGAACCATGCCCTTAAGATGCTTGAGTAGATAGAGAAACTCATAGGTCTAGGAATGGTCCTAGAGGATAACCTATGTATGGATCTTATGCTTTAGTCCCTACCAGATTCTTTTCATAGTTCATTATGAATTTTAATATAAACAAACTTGAGGTAACCCTTATAGACCTCCTCAATATATTGAGGGAAGTAGAGAGTACCACCAAGAAAGAGAAGCCAAATCTCTATGCTGGTGAGATCAGAAAGAAAAGGAAGGCAGAAAAGTCCCTTAAGAAGGGTAAGGGCAAACTAGGTAAAGCAATGATTGCCAAGGAAGACCCGACAAAGGACAAAAGCCGGTGCTTCCACTACGACAAAGACAGACACTAGAAAAGGAACTACAAAGAGTACCTTGCACAAAAGGCGAAACAGAAGCCTAGAGAAGTTTCAAGTATATTCATGATTAGTCTCCATTTTTTAGACTCATATGATAACACATGAGTATTAGATACCGGCAATACTTATCACATCTGTAATTTATTACATGTTTTGGCAAGAACTAGGAGATTGGCTAGAGGCGAGATGGACCTCAAGATGGATAATGAAGCAAAAGTTGCTTCAGTGGTTAATAGCAAGGTCACCTTACATTTTCTTGGTGGAGCTATTATTGCATTCGATGCATACTATCTTTTTTCTTCTATTATCAAAAATATTATTTTTATTTCATGTTTGATAGTTAGTGGATATAAATTAGTTTTTGAGAATAATGATTGTTCAATATTGTTCGATGATAAGATTATTACTAGAGGAACATTGCATAATAGTTTGTTTATGCTAGTCATTACTCACATATCATGAATGTAAGTGAGTCTAAGAGGAAATGAGATAAGGTGAATAGTACATACCTGTGGCATTGTAGGCTATGTCATATCCATAAGGAAATGATTCAAAAGTTGCTAAAGGATGGGTACTTAGATCCGTTCGATTATAAGTCATATATGACTTGCGAACATTGCCTTCGTGGAAAGATGAACAACTCTCCATTTAGTGAAACTGGAGAGAGAGCCACTAAGTTGCTAGATCTCATGCATGGTGATGTGTGTGGCCCCATGTCAACCGAGGCCATAGGTGGTTATTTCTACTTCATTACTTTCACTTATGATTTCTTTAGGTACGGACATATATACTTTATGAAGTACAAGTATGAAGCCTTCGAGAAATTTAGTAAATATAAAAATGAAGTAGAGAACCAGAATAGAAAGAGTATCTAGACTCTTTGATCATATCTTGGAGGTGAGTACTTGAGTATAGAGTTCACTCAATTCCTCAAGGACCATGAGATTATATCCCAATGGACACCTTCTTATACACGCTAGCTGAATGGTGTATCTGAAAGGAGGAATCACATGCTGTTAGACATGGTGCAGTCCATGATGAGTTTCATCGACCTACTCGTCTCATTTTGGGGATATGCCCTAGAGTCGGTAGCTTACCTTTTGAATAGAGTTCCAACTAAGTCGGTAGTGTTGACATCATATGAGATATGAAAAGGGAAAAAGCTTGATCTTAAGGTTGTTAAGATTTGGGGTTGCCCTACGCACGTTAAGAGACAACCTCGAAAAGGTGGAATCTAGGATGGAACGGTGCAAGTTCATGGGATACCCCGATGAAACTTGTGAGTATTATTTCTATCACCTCGAGGACCAAAAGGTCTTTGTAGCCAAGAAGTAGTGTTCTATGAGAAGCAATACATTCTTGGTGGAGAAAGTGGGAGCGTGATAGAGTTGAACGAGGTTGGAGAACCTAGCTCAAGCATCATTCCATAACCAGAGTCTGTTCAAGTACATAGTACACAAGTTTTGACTTTACGTAGGTCCTGTAGAGTATCCCATCTTCTTGAGAGATATGTGAAATATATCAGAAGAGAGGATGTTGAAGATATTGATTCTCAAACTTACGAGTAGGCTATTACGAGTATAGACTTCGGGACATGGTAAGAAGCCATGAATTCAGAGATAAATTTCATGTACTCTAACAACATTTGAAACCTAGTTGATGCACTCGAGGGTATTATACCCATTGGCTGTAAGTGGATCTTCAAGTAGAAGATTTGAGTACATGGAATGGTAGAGACCTATAAAGCAAGGCTAGTGGCTAAGGAGTATTGTCAAAGGTATGGTTTTGACTATGATGAAACCTTCTCACTCGTAGCCATGCTAAAATTCATCCAAATTCTATTGGCTATTGCAGTACACTATGATTTTAAGATATGATAGATGGACGTGAAAATCATATTTTTCAATGGCAACCACGAGGAGATGTATATGATACAACATAAGAGATTCGTGTCCAAGGATAGTCCAGATAAGGTGTGCAGGTTGCTTAGGTTCATTTATGGACTGAAGTAAGCTTTCTGAAGTTAGAACATAAGATTTGATGAGACAATCATATCTTATGAATTTGTTAATAACAAAGATGTACCTTGTACATATAGAAAAGTAAGTGAGAGTGCTATCACCTTTTTGGTATTGTATGTGAATGACATCTTGATAATTGAGAATGATCTAAGAATGCTCTTCATAGTAAAGGCTTAGCTATTTATGCACTTCTCCATAAAGAACTTAAGGGAAGCATCCTATATATTGGGGATTCAGATCTATAGAGATAGATCCAAGAGGATGTTTGGCTTGTCCCAATCCAAGTACATAGACTCCATTGTCAAAAGGTTTGACATGAAAAATTCCAAGAGTGGTCTCATACCGATGAGACATGGGATGTCGCTTTCTAGGAGTATATCCCCAAAGACTCCTAAAGAAAGGGCAGACATGGATATGATACCCTATGCCTCAATAGTATGATCTATCATATATGCTATATATCAGGCTTGATATAGTGCATGCTCTGAGTGTCACAAGCAGATATCAGGTGGATCCAAGCTTGGAGCATTGGAAAATAATAAAGTGTATCTTTAAGTACTTGAGAAGGACTAAGGATCTTTTATTAATATATGGAGGAAGTAACCTTAGGGTTGAGAGCAACATGGACTCGAGCTTCCAATCCGATGTCGATGAAACCCAGGTTTAATTTAAGGTATGTGTTCACCCCGAATGGAGGAGCAATAAGTTGGAAGAGTTCTAAGCAAGATACTTTTACTGACTCGATCATAGAGGCAGAGTACATTGCTATGGCAGAGGTAGCAATGTAGGGAGTCTGGATGAAGAAGTTCATCACAGATCTAGAAGTTGTGTCGGGCAACGAGGAGCCGATTCCCTTATATTGCAACAACTACGAGGAGATTGCTCAAATGAAAGAACTCAGGTCTTAGCAGAAGTCGAAGCACGTTTTGAGGAGGTTCCACATGATCAGAGAGATCGTGGCCCGAGGAGAATTAGTAGTGGAAAGAGTTCCATCCGAAGATAACATCACAGATTTACTCACAAAGCCATTGTCTCATATTGTCTTTGAGCATCACAAGGGTCTGATGAGGATCAAATACGTAGGTGATTAACTTTAGGTTAAGTGGGAGATTGCTGGTCATATGTACCTTGCAAACCAATCATTTGAGTGATGACACGTGTGACACGACATACACTATTTTTACTTATTATTATTTATTGGCATTTTATCACTTTATCTTGCGTGTTGTATATATTGTGATGTTCATGGATCTGCATAATAGAAATCGGATCATGATGAGATCACGATAATGAGACCGATTCACATTTAAACACATACCATAAATAATCCCGATCATAGGTTACTCGAGAGGGACATCGAGATAACTGGACAGACTGGTGTGCTATATACCTATCTATGTAATGAAGTTGGCTGGTCTTAGAGCTGCTCGTGTGGGGATAATAAGAATACAATACAGGTGCTCATTGGAGAATGAGTTCACTGATTGATCTGCTTACAGAATGTTGGATGGTTGATGGTACCTTATTGTCCGACAATGATTTCGTAGTCCTAGTAGTATATCTAGCTCTTAGACTTGAGACACCAAGGATGTCCTGTATGAGTGCTCTACTCTTTGATACCAGACTTATAAGTCTGGAAGTTTCATATCTAGCACAGTTGGTTATTGAGAGTGACAACCAACCTTATGAGGGCAATTGAGTATCGATAAAGGATTATCTACTCTCGGTGTCATGAGAGGAATATCCCATGAATTCTTGCTCAAGCAAATCCTTGGCCAAGATCATTCGAATTTAGAGAGAAAGAGTTCTCTAGGAGAATCCGATTAGAGCGAGACTCGAGTAGAAATCATATGGGCCTGACAGCACCATACCTAATATATGGTTTTTGGGATATTAGATGAATAAGAGACTATATGTACATAGTAACTAAGGACAGATAGCTCCAAAGAATTAGATTCCCTTGTATCGTTTGAGGACTGCGGCGTAGTGGCCTAGTACGTTCGTAGTTGATGAGTCGAGTGAATTATTAGGAGATAATAATCTACTAAGTTAGAAGAAGTTCTGATAGGTATGACTCACGAACATCTTAATATTGGGCCTAGAGGATTATATATATTTGGTAGATGCTACAACGAGTAGATGTTCGAATATGAGATATCCGTCGGAGCCCCTATCTTATTGGATATCTAATAAGCCCCCTAATTATTGGATCCTATGGATGAGATCCAATAAGAGCTTATGAGAGATTATTGGGCAGAGACCCACTAATCTAAGAGGCTTGGGTAGTTAGATGGAGATCTAGAACATAATAGGATAGGATCCATTAGGGTTAACTTGGCAAGGAGCCTCTATAAATAGGAGGAAACCAAAGGCCCATAGGCTTGGGCTTTCTTGGTTGTCACCTCCTATTCTCCTCTCCCCTTCTCCTCCTTAGCTAGCAATGTTGAATCTCAGATTTTGATGATGAAATCAATTAATAAATTATTGATCTAATCTATATGTTGAGAAAAGTGTGTAGGATTAATTACGATAGCGAATAAGGCATAAAGCAAATATAGTGTTGGAGTCAAAGATCGAACAATTCATCGGGAGTCTGAGAGTTCATCGGGAGTGTTGTAGGAATTTGTCGAGAGTTCATGAGAGCTTGCCGAAATGTACATCAAAAGTTGGTCGTAGCTCTCCGAGAAGATCAGAGCTCGCCAAAGAAACTTGTCGGAGCTCGCCAAGAAGATCGTCTACAGTTCAAGAGCTTGTCGGGAGTCCGTTGGAAGATCGTCGGAAAAAATTTTGACCTACCAAACTTACGTGCTTTAGTATATGCCTTAAATATCATAGTTAGGGTGTAATTAAAGTTAGGTTTGGGAAGTAATCCCACTAACTTTGTTAGGGGCCAACTAGGCCTGAGTTCGAACTATTTTGAGCCAGACTGTTGGCCCAAACAATGTTGCTGAACCCTGTCTAGCGGTGGTATCGCCAGAACTGGGCGGTGGAACCGCCCAAGGCTTAGTCTTCCAAGTGATTGGGTGGTTGTACCACCAGACTAGGTGGTGGTACAATCCACTTCCGGTAACCGAGACTCTATCTGGTAGTAGTATCGCTAGACCGGACGGTGATACTGCCAATTGTCAGAGTCCACTAACGGTGGTACCGCTTGGGACAAGCGGTGGTATCGCCAGTATCCCCGAAAATCTGAGATGAGACCTTTTTTGGCTTCATTTTTGAAGCCAATTGAGGCTATAAATACCCCTTCTCACCTTGTTGGATAGAGAGAAGTGAATAAATAGAACTGAGACTATAGTGAAATCTCTTGTAAACTTTGAGAGTTCACCTCCACCGATTCTAAGTATTAGAAATTTATATAAGGAGAGTGAGCAACCTATAAAGAGTTCTATAAAGGGGTGATTGAACTTTGCCCTTGAAGAAAGATCAATAGTGGAAGCCAGTGACCTTATCAGAGGAGGTATCGGGAGTAGACGTAGGTCAAATAACCGAACAACTATAAATTGGTGTGTTCTCTTCTTGCTGTGCACTTTTCTTTTACTGCTTATCTTCTTTACTTAACTACAACTGCCCTACTTCTTCTCAACCCACTTGTGAACATATTCAAAGCTAAATGTCTTAGCCGAAACATGCTTTCGTCGAACGAAACATTTTCACCAAAACGGTTTTTCGAAATTGATGTTTTTAACCGCTGCACTATTTTACTAAACCCTCAACACACACCCCCCCCTCCGCTGAAATGAGTGGAGGCTGAGCCACTGGCAATGATCGTTGAGCAGTAGGTTGAGGGATTTGTACATAAGAATATCATCACCCACTTCAAAATTTTAAGAGTCATATTACCAACAATAGAACTCAATTCAACAATACAAAGCTCAAGGAGTTTTGCTAATCTTATAAAGTTTAGGTTGGTAGCTCATACTTAGACCAATGGTCTCGTTGAGATCACTAACTAGGCTATTTTTGAAGGGTTAAAGAAGCAGGTCGATGGAGTAAAAGACACTTAGGTGGATAAGCTATTGAGTATCTTGTGGGCCTCTTGGATGACGCCTAAGAACAAGTTGGGAGAGTTGTAATTTGGCTTTGCTTTTGGCACCGAGGTTATCTTGTCACCCAAGATAATCTTTCTTACACCTCAAGTTAAGAATTTTGAAAAGAAAATATCGAAAGAAAGACTTTGGGTCGGACTAGACCTAATTAGCGAGGTTAGAGTAAAGCACACCTAAGGGCACTAAGATACAAAAAAGTGGTGGCCAAGCTTTACAACCAAGATGTTCGCCTTCAAGGAGTCAGATTGGGGGACTTGGTGCCTCAAAAAGCTAAAGTTATGACCCAACTAGATTTAGGAGTAAGCTACCGCCAAACTGGAAAGGGCCCTATTGAATCATTGAGGTCGTCTAAGATGGAACCAATCACCTTGAAACAATAGAGGAGGTGGTGACATAATACATTATAAACTTAAAGAAGCTTTATTCTTGAGGTATCTATTGGTTGAGTTAGGGTGACTATGCTCTAATCATCAAGCCTTGGTTTACTATGTCTTTAGCATTGGTTGTGAGAAAATGAAATATTTTCAAGGTGTAGGGGTTGCAAGCTAAGGAAAGAAAGTTTCATTACTTAAAAAAAATTACACTAGCTTGGTCGAATCTCTACATCCAAAATGAGACCCGGACCTACCAAAGTAGAAGACTGGTCAGGTTAATAAGCCAGACAATGCAACAAAGTAAAGACACAAGGACTAAGTCAGGTAGACAGACTTGATGACTCAAAGAAGGCTAACATAACATGATAAGATGGCTGACTAACCATTAGGGTGAGGTGGCAAGTAAGGATCGTCATTACAGGGCACTTGAGTAGCTATCTGAGTATTATGGTCTTTAAGGTACTCGGTGAACAGATCTTCCTTAGTCCCCACTTTGGGGTATCTTGCCTTGAAATAGGCTAAGGTACAAAGTATCTACACTAATACAAGGTGACTCCCAACCTCTTTAGGCCCTTCCTGAACTCGATAGAGGCCTTATAGTTGATGATTGTCTCCTCCCAATACCTCGGTATCATAGTTCTCCTAGCCTCTGGCACATCCCTCAAAACTTCCAGCTTAGTATTCATACTCTGAATTTGCTTATTCAAGAAGGTTAGCTATTCGGTCACACTCATGACATATTTATGAAAAATCTTTCTCCTCCCATATTGAAGATAAGTGTCCCCTTGTGTTGAATATGAAAAGACACTAATTAATAAAGGGATAAAGTGCAAAAAAAGATTAATGTATAGAGACTACCTCGGAAAGTGAGAAAACGATCGATGTATGGAGATTATCTCGAAAATTATGAAAAAACCTGTCATGATAGGAGGCATAAGGTAAAATATGCCCGAGGCATGTGAGCTAGAAAAACTCGACCTGCATAAGAAAAAACCTACCACGATGAGAGGCAAAAGATAAAATATGCCTGAGGTGTGTAAGGTAAAAAAACTTGACCCACATGAGAAAAAACTCGTCATGATGGGAGGCAGAAGGCAAAATGTGCTTAAGGCATATAAGTTGGGAAAATCCAGTTTACATGAGAAAAAAAATCACCACAGGAGGAGATGTTGAATCCCGGATTTTGATAATGAAATCAAATGATGAGTTTGTGGACTAATAAGCGTTTGAGATAAATGATGCAGGAGAAACTTCAATCATGGACTTGAATCGTTGAAACTAGAGAATTAGACATTGGGTTGGAGAGCATCATGTTAGAGATTGGACATCGAGCCAGAGGATTGGTCGATGTGCCGGAAGGACTTCATGCCATGAGTTCGGGCATAAGGCCAGAAGGATCGGGCATTTCACCAAGAAGATTAGATGTTGCGGGAGGTCAACATGCTGATGGATTGAGTAATATGCTGAAGGAAAGGATAATGCACTAAAGGTTCAGATGAAGTGCGGGATGAACAGATAACATGCTGGACAACGTAGGCTTCATGATTATATTTATTAAGTCTTAATCAAAATTATTTAGAGTCTAATTAAGTTGGTTTTGGAGCGTAACCAGGCCAACTTGATTAAGAGCCCAATGAGCCTGAACTAGGGTTGAAATGGGCCTATTGGAAGGCCAATTCAATGACCTAAGATCGGGCTAAGTGGTGGCACCACTAGAATGCTGGGAAATCGTAAGTCGACATCTCATGCTCAACGAAAAATAAAAATAAAAATATATTTCCTATAGTTAAATACTTGTTCATTATGCAACGATTGGTGCACGAAAAAAATCATAAATCCAAAAAATCACACGTATCATGTTAGAAGTGTTACCTAGGGAGATCGTATATCCCTGAAATATTTAAATTTGTTAAAGAGGATGAAGGAGCACTCGCGTTCTCCTCTCTAACGGAAATCCACTTAGTGGACGTAGCAACGATGCTCCTCAGATCATCGCGGGATCTCCCTCTCCACGTGTACTATAAAGCTATCGGAGCCAAGGAGGAGAGGAGGCTAGGAGAATAGGAGGGGTGACCACCAACAGCTCTAGGCTATGAACAATAAAGTTTCTCCTATTTATAGAGGTGCATGAAGCTTATCCTTAATGGATCCTATTATCATTGGATCTCTATCTAATTATCTAATTGGATCTCTATCCAATTGGATCTTATCTGATCATCCAATTAGATCTCTATCCAATTATCCAATTGGATCTTATCAATAGGATCCAAACTAGGAGCTTTGCGGATATCTCATATCCGTACCTATACTCGTCGCGACATGCACCATATGTGTGTGACCCTTTAGGCCCGATACTGAGCTGGTCATGAGTTGCTCCCGTCAGAGCTCCTTCTGACTCAGAACTTCTTCTGATATAATAAATTATTATCTTCATAATAATTCACTCGACTCATCGACTTTGGATGTACTAGGCCACTACGCTATAGTCCCTAGATAGTACAAGGAGATCTAATCCATCGGACCTATCTATCCTTAGTTACCATTTATCTATAGTCCCTTATCCATCTAATATCCTAAAGATCGTATATTAGGTATGGTAATGTCAAGCCTATACGGAATCCTATTCGAGTCTCGCTCTAATCAGATTCTCTCGGAGAACTTCTCTCTCAATCCGAATAACTTTGGCCAGAGATTTTGTCCGAGTGAGCATATGCAAGATATTCCTCTCATGATATCGAGAGTGGATGATTCTCTATTAACACTTAATTTCCTTCATCAGGTTGGCTACTATTCCCGAGAATCGATTATACCAGATGTGAAACTCCTAAACCTGTATGTCCGACGTCAAAGAATGAAGTACTAATACAAGACATCTTTGGTGTTTCAAGTCGAAGGACCAGACACACAACTGGAACTATAGAATCATTGTCTGACGTCAAGTATCATTAACCATTCAACATTCCATAAGTGGATCAATCAGTGAATTCATTCTCTGATGAGCACCTGCACTATGTTAGGATCGAAATCGGCATTAAGAGGGGGGGGGGAGTGAATTAGTGCTTTCGATAAAAATGTCGGTTTGGAAAACTTTCGACGATTGGAAGATTCGTTTGATTAAAACTAGTATCTGAAAGATGTTTTAACTTAAAAATATTTGTAAGAGTAGTGAGCAAGTAAAGTGGTTTGCAGTAAAGGTAAACAACAAAGAAACATAGGCAAACCAATTTATAATGCTTCGGTCATCATGACCTATGTCCACTCCCGATTCCTCCTCTGTTGAGGCCATTGGCGTCCACTAACGATCTTCTTTCGACGGGTGAAGATCAATTTCCCTCTTTTAGCCCTCTTCTCTTTTTGACAGGTGTAAGAGACAACCTTTATAGATCTTTTAGCCCTCCCTTAAATAGGATTCACACTTAGAGAAGAGAAGGGGAACTCTTAAGAAATTATAGTAGAGTTTTCATAAGTTTTCATTCTACTTTCTTGTTATTCCAAGCAGGAATAGCTAGGATATTTATAGACCTCAAATGACTTTAAAAATGAAGCTAAAATTTCAAACACCTTGAGATTTTGGGATACCAGCGGTACCACCATCTAACACAGTCTCGGAGGCTGCATCTTGGAGACTGAGCCTCAGATGGTTCCACCGCTAGCCTTATCAGTGCCATTGCCTGACGTGGCTCTAGGTCACTATTTGGGCCTTTCTCTTTGTCTAAAACAATCCTAACTTAGGCTCAATGTGCTCCTAATTGAGTTGGCCTAATTCTAACCCAATTACAACTAAAACTACTTCGATCTAGACAATTATTACAAAGCATGAATCATATGTTGTCCGGCATGTCATTGGTTCATCGATGATTCGTCCGATCCTTCGGCGCTTTATCCTCTCTTGTGGCTTATTGCCTAATTGACATATTAACCTCCGCAACTCCGATCTCCTTGGCACAATGTCCACTCTTCTTGGCTTGATGCCCAAACTCATGGCACGAAACCATTTGCCAATAAGTCGATTGATCCTTCGGCTCGATGTCCAATCTTCTGGCATGTTTCACTTCGACTCAATGTCTGATTCCTTCTGCTTTAATCAATTTGCCTCTCCTTGATCGAAGCTAGTTCCACATCACTCAAAACATAGATTAGATTATAACGTTATTAATTGGTTTCATCATTAAAATATGAGATTCAATAATGTCTCTAGGGCATATTCTCAAAATGAGATGGGTAGGTCGGTAAAACTCATCATAGACCGCACCACATCTAATAGCGTGCAATTTCTCCTTTCTGATACACCATTGAGTTGTGGTGTATAAGGAGGTGTCCATTAGGACAGAATCCCTTGGTCCTTGAGGAATTGAATGAACTCCGTACTCAAGTATTCTCCTTATCGATTTGATCGAAGAGTTTTAATACTCTTTCAAGTCTGCTTCCTTTTGGACATGCTTACATTCATGATATGTAGAGCAGTATTCAGCATAATTAAACTATTATGTAATATTCCTCTAATGATGATCTCATTATCCTTAATTATTGAACAACTATTATTTTAAAAAATCACTTTATAACCATTCAATATCAAACATGAAATGAAAATAATATTTTTGATAATAGAGGGAACATAATAACATGCATCTAATGCAATAGCAGCTCCATCAAGTAGATGTAAAATGACATCGCTGACAGCAACAACAACTTTTGCTTCATTGCTCATCTTGAGGTCCATCTTGCCACTTATCAATCTCCTAAGCCTTATCAGAACCTATAATGAATTACAAATGTGATACGCTCTATTGATATCCAAAACCCATGCATTATCACAAGAATCTGACAAATGGAGACTGATCATGAATGTACCTGAAACTTCTCTAAGCTTTTGTTTTATCTTTTCTACAAGATACTCTTGTAATTCCTCTTTTAATGCTCATATTTGCCACAGTAGAAGCATTGGCCTTTGTCTTTTGCTAGGTCAATCTTGGCAACCTTTGCCGTACCTTGTTTGTCGTTGCCCTTGCCCTTCTTAAGGGACTTCGTAGTCTTTCTTTTCCTTTTGGCCTCACCAATGTAGAGAACTAGTTTCTCTTTCTTGATAGTGTTCTTTGCCTCCCTCAACATATTGAAGAGCTTAAGGAGAGTCACTTTAAGTTTGTTCATATTAAAATTCATAAGGAACTGGGAAAAGGAATCTGGTAGGGACTAAGTATAAGATCAACACAGGTTATCATCTTGGACCATTCCGAGATCTGTAAGTTTCTCAATCCACTCTATCATCTTTTGGATATGGTTCTGAACTGATGCCCCCTCAGTCATCATAGCACGGAAGAGACTCTTGGATATCTCATATCATCGAGTTCTTCTTTGCTCCTCAAATAGTTTGTGGAGATGCAGGAGTATGGATCTGACATCTATGTTTTTATGTTGTCTCTGTAACTCAGGAGTCATAGAGGCCAACATGTAACACTGAGCGAGAGTGGAATCATTTATATACTTCGCATATTGGGTAAACTCTTCTTGAGGTGCTCCTACCTCAGGCTGTGGTATGATCGTATCTAGGACATATGTCATATTGTCTACTATGAGAACTATTCTTAGGTTACGGAACCAATCCGCATAGTTTAGACTAGTAAGATGGTTGGCATCAAGTATGCCATGTAGAGGGTCTGATGATGATATGCTTCTGACAAATTGGAGATGTAGCATAAATAAATAATATATAGATTTCACGGAAAAATAAACAATCAAGATATAAACTTCTATCTTGACGTGCTCCTACTATTTTTCTAGCAAGTCACGTGGCACTCTCAGCACGTGAAACGAAAGTCTCCGACAGACTTTTTGTGAGGATTAGGATCCAATCAGCATCTTAGTGTAACTTAAAGGGACTCGACCAATCACACTAAGCCCAAAAAGGTAGGCAGCTCTTGCAATCATAACTCATGATTCCCATCATGTTTGACCTCTAAACCACCATGGCCTCGAGGGACTCGACCAATCATGATGTTTGGTTAAGTCATCACCATCGTTATGAGATGAGTCTGATTCGATAATATGCCCTCGAGAGACTCGACCAAGCATACCATGTCCTCATGTCACCGGTGATATCTCTATGTTATAGGTAAGATAGTGAATCGCGAAGTAGGTGAGTCTCGAGTGACTTGACATACTCAACCTACGTTGGGAATCAGTTCCTACCTATAACGATAGAAGGCCACGTGAGTCAATCTAATCGCCTCACGTTTACTGAATTAATATTATTATAAGAGGGTATTTAGATTCGGTCTTGTAATATGATATGTCACACACATACATATTTAATATATATTTACATCGCATACAAATATATATACTTATCTAGTAGGTGTATAACAATCATATGCATAAGCATATCAGATAATCAAGGACCTCAACCTAATGTGATTAGGCTCGAGCTAGTAGGCCTACTCATTTACATCAGGATCTATGTGTATATCGGTGCATCTCTATGCTCGATGATCATCTATCTCGTCATCGTTGGATCTATCGGTACCTCGGTGTATCTCCATACGTCGCGATCGTCTAAATTAGCCTCGAGGGCCTCACTGCTACCTCCAAGTTTCCGTCGTGCCTCTTCGTATAATTACAGCATAACTACAGGCACGCAGGCCCGATAATAAACAAAAAATGAAGGCTCGTAGGCCTCAATAATAATAATCATATATACACATCACATGGTCCATGATCATCTTTCTATAGCATACATCACATGTATATATCATCATATAGGATTACTAGATAAATAATAATAGTTAATTAAACTTTTTAATTAACTAATTTTTTTGAAATCGAGGACATGTAGGGAATTTTTGAATTATTAAGAGTATTTTGATAACTTTGACATAAAAGACATGTCTCGAAAATTTTAAAATTCACAAGGGTAAAATTATCCTTTGCTAAAAACCCCTATCCCAGTTGGCGGTCATAACTTCTTGCGGTTGTCGCCTCCCTATTGCGGGCGCTAGTGTGGCGGTTGCAACTTTTGCAACCGCCGCCTGGCAAGCAACAGTGCGGCGCTGTAAGTTATTGCGGCTATTGCCTCGCCACTAATAGTCGCCAGCACTGCCATGCGCATAGGCAATAGTGCGGTTCACGTGGGGGTGACTATTGCCTCGCGAAGGCGGTGGCCTTTATGGTGCTGCCTCGCGTGCCATCTCGTGCTATCACGCGCAGCCGCCTTGGGCGCAAGGCGGTTGCAACTCTTGTGGCCGTCGCCTTGCGCAGGTGCATGCATGTAGGCAGTTGCCGCGCATAAGGCAGCTAGCCCACGGGCACTACAATTGGTGGCCGCCTTGCCTGCAGGTGGCCTGCGACCAACAGCAGCTAGCAAGCACTACCTCGCATATGTGCAGGTTGCACGCATGTGGGTGGGCACTACCCCTGCCCGCAATCGCCTTATGTGTGGGCGTTGCCCTTGCCATAAGCAGCTCACTCACGGGTGCTGCCTCTGTGAGCAAGCGACTTCTCCGTAACTTTTACGTGCGCAACACCTTCGGTCGATCCACCGGACAGTAACAGGTGCTGCCTCTTTTTCCTTCATTTACGTCAACAAATTTGATGTAGAAGGACCGCTCAAAGCATCTTTCGAATTTGAAAAACTATGTCAAACGTAGCAAGAATGCGTAAAATAATTCTACGTGATTAAACACAACACATGCAGTTTATAAGCCAATCATTGCACGATGAACCTGGCTCTGATGCCATTGCTGGAAAATCATTAGTCGGTGTCTCATGCGCAGCGAAGAATAAAAACAAAATCAGATTTCCCATATTAGGTACTTTGGTCATTATGCGACGATTGGTACGTAAAAAAATCATAAATCCAAAAAACTATACTTATAAGTGTTACCTAGGGAGATCGTATATCTCTAAAATTTCTAGATTTGATAAAAAGGATGAAGGAGCACTTGCATACTCATTTTTAGCAGTAATCCACATAGTGGACGTAGCGATGACACTCTTAAGAATGTTGCGGGATCTCCCTTTCCACGTACACCACAAGTCTACTGAAGCCAATGAGGAGGAGAGGAGGCTGAGGAGAATAGGAGGGGCGACCGCCAATATCTCTAGGCTATGAACCATGAAGTTCCTTTTATTTATAGAGGTGCATGAAGCTTATCCTTAATGGATCCTATCCTCATTGGATCTCTATCCAATTATCCAATTGGATTTCTATTCAATTGGATTTTATCTAATCATCTAATTGGATCTTATCCATAGGATCCAAACTAAAAACTCCATGGATATCTCATATCCGCACCTCTACTTGTCGCAACATCTACCATATGTGTGTGACCCTTTAGGCCCGATACCGAGTTGGCTTTAAGTCGCTCTTGTTAGAACTCCTTCTGACTCAGAACTCCCTCTAATATAGTAAATTATTATCTCCATAATAATACACTCGACTCATCGGCTATGGACGTACTCGGCCACTACGCTATAGTCCCTAGATGATATAAGAGAATCTAATCCATCGGACCTGTTTGTCCTTAGTTACCATGTATCTATAGTCTCTCATCTATCTAATATCCTAGAGACTGTATATTGGGCATAGTAATATCAGGCCCATACAAAATCCTATTCGAGTCTCACTCTAATCGGATTCTCCCGGAGAACTCCTCTCTCAATTCGAACAACCCTGGCCAGGGATTTTGTTCGAGCGAGCACACGTAGGATATTTTTCTCATGATACCAAGAGTGGATGATCCTCTACTGACACTTAATTGCCTTCGTAAGGTTGGCTACTATTCCCGAGAACTGGCTGCACTAGATCTCTAACTTCCAAACCTGTAAGTCCAGCGTCAAAGAATGGAGCACTCATACGAGGCATCTTTGGTGTCTCAAGTCTAATGACTAAATACATAACTGGGACTACGGAATTGCTGTCTGATGTCAAGTATCATTAACCTTCTAATATTCTGTAAGCACTTCAATCAGTGAATTTATTCTCTGATGAGCACTTGTACTGTACCTCTAGTGTCCCCACATGAGTAACTATGAGATTGGTCGCCTCTATCATATGAATGAGTATGCAACGCACCAGTCCATCCGGTTATTTCAATGTCCTTTCTCGAGTAACCTATGACTGGGATGATTTAGGATCTATGTTTATAGGCAAATCAATCTCATTAGTGTGATCTCATCATGATTCGATTCCCATTGCATAGATCCAAAGACATCACATAATTCATCCAGATAATATGAGAAAATACTAGTAATGATAAGCAAAGAGATTGATGCAGTGTGTTACAGGTGCCATCACTCATGTGATTGGCTTGTAGGGCATCTATAACTAATACAGACCAGGCGGTGGTATCGCCTATGAGCTGAAAAGTATGGACTATACATTTTTGAAAAATCGATGGTGGTAGCGCTAGGGTCAGTGATAGTACCACCCAATCAGACGACTGGGCGGTGATACTACTAGAACATAGTCTCCTAGGCTGTGTTAGGTGGTTGTACCGCCAGAACTTAGTCTCCCAAGCTTTGTTAGGCGATAGCCTAGTATAGGTGATAGTACTGCTAGTACCTTGAAAACACAGGGATTTAAATTTTTGACTCTATTTTTGAGGCCATTTGACATTTATAAATACCCCACTCATACTTGCTTGGTGCAAGAATGAAAAACAACGAAAACTTATGGTTTGAAGTGTGTAAACTTTGTTAAAAAGTGTTAAGTCTCTTCCTCCTTGAGTTTAGAGGTCATTCTACGGGAGATGTGAGGATTTCTTATAAAAGAGAAGTGTGAGGGTTCTCTCTTGAACCTGTGAAAAGGAGAAAGAGTTATAACAAAGGTAGTTGATCTTCACTCGTTGAAAAGAAGATTGGTAGTGAAAGCTAATGGCCTTGAGGGAAGAGGAATCGGGAGTAGACGTAGGTCGAGACAACCAAACCACTATAAATCTGGTTTACATTTCTCTTTATGCTTTTCCTTGCTATTACTAATTGATTTAGTTGCTTACTTCCCTTACTCATATTCTAAGTTAAACGCATTTCCAATACGAGCTTCATCGATCGAAAATTTTCAAATCGATTCTTTTGAAAGCACTAATTCACCCCCCTCTTAGTGCCTTTACGATCCTAACAATTGGTATCAGAGCCTAGTTCTCTCAGTTGGTTTAAGATTTAGAGAGATTAAATGGCTTTTCTTAGCAATCAAGAGGGTTACTCTTATTAGTCATAGGTGCCTTGTAGGCCAATCACATGAGTGATGATACGTGTGATATGATACACACTCTTTTTACTTATTATTTATTGGTATTTTTCTCACTTTATATTGCTTATTGTATATATATATTGTGATGTCCATGGATCTATGCAATGAGAATCAAATCGTGATAAGATCATAATAATGAGATCGATTCGCCTTTAAATATAAACTCTAAATAATCCTAGCCATAGGTTACTCAAGAGGAACATCGAGATAACCAAATAGATTGGTGTGTTGTATACCTATTCATATGATAGAGGTAGTTGGTCTTATAGTTGTTCGTGTGGGGACACTAGGGATATAGTGCAGGTGCTCATTGGAGAATGAGTTCACTTATTGATTGGCTCATGGAATGCTGGATGGTTGATGAGACCTCATTGTTAGACAATGATTTCGTCGTCCCAGTTGTGTATTTGGTCCTTAGACTTGAGATACCAAGGGTATCCTCTATGAGTACTCCACTCTTTGATATTGGACTTATAGGTTTGGAAGTTCCAAATCTAGCACAACTAGTCATTGGAAATGGTAGCCAATCTTACGAGGGCAATTGAGTGTCGATAGAGGATCATTCACTCTCAATATCATGAGAGGAATATCTCATGTGTTCTTCCTCAAGAAAATCCCTGACTAGGGTCATTCGGATTGAGAGAGAAAAAGTTCTCCATGGAATCTGATTAGAGCGAGACTCAAGTAGAAACTATTTGGGCCTAACAACACTATGCCCAGTATTCGATATCTAGGATATTAGATGGATGAGGGACTATAGGTACATAGTAACTAAGAACTAACAGGTCTAAAGGATTAGATTCCCCCATATCATTTGGGAAGTACGACATAGTCGATGGGTCGAGTAAATTATTATGGAGATAATAATTCATTGAGCCAAAAAGAGTTTTGACATGTATGACTCATGACCAGCTCGATATTGGGCCTAGAGGGTCATACATATATAACTGGTGTTGCGATGAGTAGAGGTTCAGATATGAGATATCCGTTGGAGCCCCTATCTTATTGGATATCCAATAAATCTCTGAATTATTGGATCATATGGATTAGATCCAATAAGAGCTAATAAAAGATTATTGGGTAGATGCCTACTAATCTAAGAGACTTGGGTAGTTGGATGTAGATCCAATACCTAATAGAGCAGGATCTAATAGGGTTAGGTTGAAAAAGAATCTCTATAAATAGGAGGGAACCAAAGGGCCATAGGTTAGGTCTCTCTTGGCTATCACCTCCTATTCTCCTCTGTTTGAGGAGCATCTTCATAGCCCCTACCGTGTGGATCACCACTAGAGAGGAGGATACTTTACCTCCCTTATCCTCTCCCACAGATCTGTAGAATTTCAGTGATACATGATCTTCCTAGGTAACACATCTTTCTTATACATGTAGTTTTTGGTTTTGTGATTTTTGTGCACCAATCTTTCACATGACGACAAGAATCTTATTTTCTATAAAAAATATAACATTTTTATTTTTTGTTCTTCCGCCACGCATGTGATGTCACCCCAGATTTCTTAACAACTCTATCAATTGTCCTCCTATATTTAGTGGGACGGACTACACTTATTGGAAGACACAAATATAGATTTTTTTGATTTATATATATTTTGATTTATAGAATGTCATCGAATATGATTTTTAAAAATCTTCTAAACCAATAAACGAATGAAATAATTTTGAAAAGAAATCTTTTTCTTTAAATGTTAAAGCTATGAATGCTTTATTTTGTAGTTTAGACAAAAATGAGTTTAATCATATTTCTATATATGAAATTACACATAATATTTGGTACACAGGTAAGAATAGAGTAAAAGGATCTAAGATTAATCTTTTGGTACATAGTTATGAATTATTTAGAATAAAACCAAATGAAATTATTGGTGACATGTATACCCGTTTTATGGATGTTGTCAATGGTTTGAAAGCTCTTAGTAAATATTATACTAATTTTGAACTAGTAAATAAAATTTTAAGATCTCTTCTAAAAAGTTAGGATCCAAAGGTAACGATAATTCAAGAGGCAAATGACTTAAACAACTTTCCTCTTGAAAAACTCATTTGAGTTTTTAATGACCTCTAAAATGACTATTGAATCTCAGATTTTGATAACGAAATCAATTGATAAATTAATAACCTAATCCATGTATTTAGAAAAGTGATGTAGGATTAACTACGATCATGAATAAGGTATAAAGCAGATATTGGGCCAGAGTCAAAGATCGGACGATATGCTAGAAGTTTGGACGATGTGTTAGGAGCTCGCCGAGAGTTCGTCGAGAGCTCACTGAGAGTTCATCGGGGGTTTGCCAAGAGATTATCGGGAGCTTACTGGGAGTCCATCGGAAGCTCGTCGGAAGATCACCAAAAGTTTCCCAGGATTTCACCGAAAGAATAATTGATATACCGGACAAAGATTGCTTAGTTAATGTCTTAATTGTCGTAGTTAGGACTTAGATTGAGTTAGGATAGGGAAGTAATCCCACTAACTCAGTTAGGAGCCAATTGAGCCTGAATCAGAATTGGTTTGAGTCAGACTTATGACCAAACAATGATCTAGAGCCATGTCAGGCGACGGCACTACCAGGACTGGGCGGTGGAACCGCTCAGGGCTCAGTCTCTTAGGAGGTCTAGGCGGTGGTACCGTCAACAGTTAATGCTACTAGGCAGTGACACTGACAAAGTAGGCGATGGTACCTCTAGAGTCCAGTGTCCAAGACTCTATTAGGCGATAGTTGTTAGGGATCGAGCGGCACTAAGAGGGGGGGGGGGTGAATTAGTGCAGCAGTAAGGAACGAGAAATTTTCAGCGATTTGAACAAGTTTGGAAACTTCGTATGAATGAATGCAATGTTTCGTTTGAACCTGGAAAGATTACGTTTTAACTTGAAAGCATACATAATAAGATGAAGATGAAGTTGAGTAAATAAGGCAGCAAGTGAAAAGGGTTTGCAGCAAAGTAAATAGCAAGAACGTAAATGCAAACTAGATTTTTATAGTGGTTCGGTCATCCGACCTACGTCCACTCCCGATTCCTCTTGCTTGAGGCCACCGGTTTTCTACTAGCTATCCTCCTTCCAACGAGCAAGGATGAACTCCCTCACAACACCTCTCCTTTTGACGGGCTTAGGAGATAACCCCTTACAAAGCACTCTTACCCTTCTCTTGGACTAGAACACTTTTAAGACTTAGAGGGAAGATTTAACACACTTTCAAGAGAGTTTTCCCCTTCTTTTTTTTAGTTCTAGATACCTTTCATCCAAGAATGTGAGGGGTATTTATAGGCCTCAAAGTGATTCAAATTTGGAGCCCAAATTTAAATTTTTTGAGTTTTCCGGTGTTGGGCGGTTCAACCGCCTATCAGAGGTGGTGCAACCGCCTTGTCGATCTGCAACCGACACAGCGGGCGGTGCTACTGCCCGGCTGGGCGTTCCACCGCCCAGCTCTTGGCCTCTGGGCGGTGCCACCGCCACTGGGCGGTTCAACCACCCAGGTCATATTTTTAGCATAGTGGTTTCGGCCGAAAACTTGGCCGAAATCGGTCCAAACGAAGTCTGAATTGGCTCAAATTTAGTTTATAGGATTAACACCTAATCCTAAACCAAATTATGTGCTAACTACAAATTTTAAAGATATTTTTAAGCTATTTCAAAGTCCATAAGACAAGACTTCTTTCGTTGAGCTTTCGGCGAACTTCCGACGGTCTTTCGACGAACCCTCGGAAACCATTCTGCGGACTCCCGACAAGCTCCCGGACTTCATGATGATCTTGGCGAGTTCCATCGAGCTTCTTTGGCAAGCTCCGATCTTTCTTGGCAAGCTCCGCGAACTTCCGACGAACCTTCCGGCGAACTTCTGAAAACTCTTCGGCAAGCTCCCTACTTGTTCTCGGTCGGTTCCGGCAACTACTCCCAATGAATCTTCGGACTTCCATCGAACTCTCGAACTCCCAACAATTCATCCCACTTATCTTCCAGCACTTTGTTTCGCTTTACGTCTTCATCGTCATCGTAGTTAATCCTGCACACAAACAAACACTCACTCTATTTCGATCTAGACAGTTATTACAACACGAATTGACATTCAATTGCCCGGCATGTCATTTGTCGGTGCTTCATCTGATCTTTCGGCACATCATCCTCTTTTGTGGTCCGTTGCCCAATCGGTGGATGACCTCCGCAACCCCGATATCCTTGGTGCAACATGCATCTTGGCCCGATGCTCGACGTACGAAGCCTTCAACCGATTGTCAATCGAACCTCCGGCTCGACATCCAATATCCAGACGTGATCACCCGACGCAACGTCAATTTCTCCAGCGTCAACTGTCTAATCCTGATCGATAGTAGACATGCGTAACTCAAAACGCAGTTAAACAATAAATCACAATCAATTAGTTTCATCATCAAAATCCGAGATTCAACAATCTCCCCCTTATTGATGATGACAACTAATTGATGACTAACGGAGTTAACCATAACTCCCCGGAGTTTAACCAAACTCCCCCTATCAATATGCCATTGATAGAAACACTTGGATTATCCCAAATCCAAGCAACATTCATCACAATGTTAAGAGAATCAATCAAACCATCATGCAAATATATAAAATATTCAATCAATGCATGAAGTCATCAATCTACTTCTCCCCCTATGTCATCAATAAAAAGGAGAAGTAACATCATAGCTAGTTTAAAAGAATATACAAATTTTACAATCATACTAGCTATTAATCACATCATACAACATTTAAGCATCGTAAATTTATCATGATAGGCAAGATAGCACTTGTCGTGATGATAGCAAGTTTTTTATGTTCCTTTGAGAAGTGCAAGCAAATTGTATTCAAAGATGTGCATTTTTTTGACTTCTTTTGCGATATGCATGCAATTTTGAAATTTCTTTCTTCTCTTTTGAGAAGAGCAAGCTTGCAAGTTTTGCTTTCTTTACATGCTAGGACTTTTGCATTCATTTGTAATATGCAATCTAGCAAAAGCCTTCTCCCCCTTTATCAATGTCAAAAAGAAAGGGAGGATTAATACTACAAATAATCTTGCATGAGATTCAACAATAATTTGTAACAAAGATGCAAGCAATTTTGTTGAAAAAAGTGAAGTTGAGTAAGATTTTTATCTTTCTTGAGATAGCAACATTTTACTTCTCAATGTTTAAGCTAACAAAATTTTCTCTTTTGATACACAAGTTAGCAATTTAACTCCCCCTTTATCATTATCGAAAAGAAGGGAGGAACCAATGAAAAATTTGCATCAATCAATATATCAATCATCACATGATGCATACAAGATGGTATTGAAACATGAGAAATCATGTCATGAAGGATATCAATATGTAAATTCAACAAGAATCAAAACCAAAAGATATCATCCATGATTCATAACTTTTCATTTTAGCAAGATTAAGATCATGATTTTAAAACAAATTCTAAGCATATAGTTCCGAGAAATCAAAATCATGATTCATAAATATTTTCTTTAGCATCAAGTTCCAATTCATGATAAAGGATATACAACCTAGAATCATTATGTATAAGAACATAGCATTCTCATAGATCAAGTCATGATTCAATGATTCTTCATCATAAAGTAAATTTCATTTATCAAATATTTAATTTACCACATAAGACAAAAAAATCATGTCACTTCTAGGATCATGAAATATATGACATCAAGGCTCATGATTCATTTGAAAAGATATAGCACAAAGAGCATCTTGATTCATGTATAAAAATTTTCATCAAGATCACATTTTATAAGAATCAAGATATTTTCTTTAGCAAAGAATCACATAAGCATTTCATTATTGTATAAGAGATCTTATTGCATCATGATTTATAAATTCTTTCTCTACAACATAAATCATGGGAGGTATAATAGCAATGATAAAAAGAAGCAATTAAGGAAGAAAGTATTTCAATTCACATAAAATATCTCAAGTCAAGAATTTAAAGTCATGATTTCAAGAGATTTAGAAAGGAGTCATAAAATCATTCAAACTCATTTTGTTAACTCAAAACTCGTAATCAAATTTATCAAAATCGTTCTCGAGATTCAAGAACATAATATACATGGATTCATCATTTGTCTTTTATCAAAAATTCGATAACTTTAGAGAGACAAATTTCAAAAGTCATGTATTTCCTTTTTATGATTTTTATTATCTAAGTATGTCTTTATATGCCAAATCAAAATAAGTATTTGAAAAATGAAAGGCAAACTTCATTATAAAAATCGTCAAGACAAAAATATAACACATTATTTCAAGATATGATATTCAATTTTTCATAATAATGTGTTTCATTTTGTTTCGAACAAGTGTGCTCATATTTCAAAAGATGAGTATCAAATTTAAGACCAAAACATGAGTTTGCCATCAAGATATGATATCACAAAGTCATTAAGCATGATAATAAACTTTTAATATTTTTATTTCAATGATGATTTCATAATATATGTTCAAACATTTATATGGAACCCATCATTGTATAAATTCAAAATACAAGTTTGTCATTAAACCCATTAAGATCAAATGCATCAAAATCTTTTATTCGAAAATTTTAATAAGAGCAACATAAATTGATTACATGTGAGCATGTATCAACTTTTCAAAGCAAGACGTAAGTTTCGTCATAAAGACCGTTAAGACTAAACACATCAAAAATAAAACATCATGATTAAAATATTTTTAACTTTTGTATTTTATTTTATGTGGTTGATCTTATATATATGCATGTTCAAATTTTCATGTAAAAATGAAATTATCAATATGCTTGCTTCTATCTTTTAATTATATTTGGTGTGCAAGCATTATCTTGAAACATGCTATTAATTTTTTGTGTCAAAAATCATGCATCTTGTTTGAAATCAAAAGCAATGTAGAATCATCAAGATTCATGAATTTATCATGATCATACGTATGGAGCATTTTCATTTATCAAGTAAGATTTCACATAAGCATGCCCAAAAACTTTTTGCATGAAAGATATGTATCAAGTTTAAAGCCAAAAAGTGATATGAAAGTCATTAAGATTCATGGATTCATTATGAATATATTATTTCAAAATATGAGATTTCAAGTCATCAAGTATGATACAATCATCAAGCATGTTTTCATAATGCATCATCAAAATCATTTTAATTCTTTCTTTCATTTGTAATAACAAGATGATCAATGCTTAAACTTTTGCTAAAATCATACATCATTTTAAAAATCTGAAAAATAACTTTCGTTATGAAACCCATTAAGTCCAAATATAACACAAGGCAACATCAAAGCCACATTTCTTTCATTTTGAAAATTTGTGGGTTGGGTCTTTATAATTGATTTCATGAAGACATGTATCAATAAAAATTTTATCATTAAAAAGGGTTAAAACCCACTAAGCCAAGATCGAAGTTTTCAAATTATAATCAAGATACATACATCTATCATCAAAAGATTTTCAAGAAATTCATACATAGATATGTATCATGTTTAAGATTGAAAACCGATATGGAAAGTATACATGAAATTTCATCATCTCAAAATGTCATCTTAATTTGTCATGAAAACAATTAGACCAAGAATACGTTAATCCACAACATAGAGTCAAATCAACATTACTTCAAAAACTAATGCATGTTACAAAATCATCAAGCATCATGTTTAGAAATGAAATATAAAACATCAAGATACATATACATGGATTAATTCTAGGCAATATCACAAATCATGCAAATATCATTCATAATTTTTACTTTTCAAAAATACTAGGAAGGAAAAAGCATAAAAAAAATCCTACCAACTATTTCAAGCAACTCATGAAAGGATCATGTAATTTCGAAGTAAGGTAAGAACAACTTGGGTGAGTTTCTTATCTCATTGTCGAAAACCGTCAAAGCCCATTTCGCCTCTTCTTTACTTAATTCTTCTTTGCAACCTTTCTTCTTCTTCTTTGGCCTCTTTCTCCGTTCAAGTTTATTTGTGCTTTTTAATTTTTGTTTAATAAACTTGTTAACATTCATTATTATGTGTTCAATGTTCTCATTGTCCTCATCACTTAAGTCATCACTCAAGTGGCATTCATTTGTCCGATGTTCCAAATACTTCTTGTTCTTTAGAAGGTGGTTCATATGTTCATCGTGTTCCAAATATTCGAAGAAACTCATTTCATATGTCATTAGTGAACCGATTAGTTCTTCCAATGAAAAATCATTTAAATTTTTAGTCTCTTGTATTGCAGTTACTTTTGGATCCCAACTCTTTGGGAGGGATCTTAAAATCTTATTAGTGAGTTCAAAGTTCGAAAACCATTTACCAAGACTTTTCAAGCTATTGATGACATCCGTGAAGCGGGTGTACATATCGTCGATAATTTTGCTTGGTGTCGTTCGGAAGAGCTCAAAATCATGCAATAAGAGGTTTACTTTCGAGTTTTTAACTCTACTAGTTCCCTCGTGTGTGATTTCAAGTGTTCGCCAAATATCGAAAGCTGTTTCGCACATTGAAATCCGATTGAACTCGTTCTTATCTAAAGCGCAAAATAAGGCATTCATAGCCTTTGCGTTTAAAGAAAATGACCTTTTCTCCAAATCCGACCATTCGTTCGTCGGTTTAGAGGAAGGTTGAACGCCATTTTCGATGATGTTCCACAAATCTAAATCCATTGAAAGTATGAAAACTCTCATTCGAGTTTTCCAATATGTGTAGTCTGAACCGTTAAATAACGGTGGACGAAAAACCGAAAAGCCCTCTTGAAAACCATTTAGAGCCATTTCTCACGGGTGTAAATCCGAAAGAGAAATAACGTGGCTCTGATACCAATTGTTAGGGATCGAGCGGCACTAAGAGGGGGTGAATTAGTGCAGCGGTAAGGAACGAGAAATTTTCAGTGATTTGAACAAGTTCGGAAACTTTGTACGAATGAATGCAACGTTTTATTTGAACCTGGAAAGATTACGTTTTAACTTGAAAGCATACGTAATAAGATGAAGATGAAGTTGAGTAAATAAGACAGCAAGTGGAAAGGGTTTGCAGCAAAGTAAATAGCAAGAACGTAAATGTAAACCAGATTTTTATAGTGGTTCGGTCATCCGACCTACGTCCACTCCCGATTCCTCTTGCTTGAGGCCACCGACTTTCCACTAGCTATCCTCCTTCCAACGGGTGAGGATGAACTCCCTCACAGTACCTCTCCTTTTGACGGACTTAGGAGATAACCCCTTTCAAAGCACTCTTACCCCTCTGTTGGACTAGAACACTCTTAAGACTTAGAGGGAAGATTTGACACACTTTCAAGAGAGTTTCCCCCTTCTTTTTTTTCAGTTCTAGATACCTTTCATCCAAGAATGTGAGGGGTATTTATAGGCCTCAAAGTGACTCAAATTTGGAGCCCAAATTTGAATTTTTTGAGTTTCCCGGTGTTGGGTGGTTCAACCGCCTGTCAGAGGTGGTGCAACCGCCTGTCAGTCTGGTAGACTGACACAGCAGGGGTGGTGCTATCGCCAGCCTGGGGCGGTTCCACCGCCCAGCTCTTGGCCTCTGGGCGGTGCCATCGCCCAGCCTGGGGCGGTTCAACCGCCCAAGTCATATTTTCAGCACAGTGGTTTCAGCCAAAAACTTGGTCGAAACTGGTCCAAACGAAGTCCGAGTTGGCTCAAATTTGGTTTATAAGATTAACACCTAATCCTAAACCAAATTATATGCTAACTACAAATTTTAAAGACATTTTTTAAGCTATTTCAAAGTCCATAAGACAAGACTTCTTTCGGTGAGCTTTCGGCGAACTTCCGGCAGTCTTCCGACGAACCCTCGGAAACTATTCTATGGACTCCCGGCAAGCTCCCGGACTTCATGATAATCTTGGCAAGTTCCATCGAGCTTCTTTGGCAAGCTATGATCTTTCTTGTCAAGCTCCGTGAACTTCCGACGAACCTTCCGGCGAACTTCCGAAAACCCTTCGGCAAGCTCCCTACTTGTTCTTGGTTGGTTCCGGCAACTACTCCCAACGAATCTTCGGACTTCCATCGAACTCTCGAACTCCTAATGATCCATCCCACTTGTCTTCCAGCACTTTAATTAGCTTTACGTCTTCATCGTCATCGTAGTTAATCCTGCACATAAACAAACAAACACTCTACTTCGATCTAGACAGTTATTACATCACGAATTGACATTCAGTTGCCCGGCACGTCATTGGTCGGCGCTTCATCCGATCCTTCGGCACATCGTCCTCTTTTGTGCTCCGTTGCCCAATCGACGGATGACCTCCGCAACCCTGATATCCTTGGTGCAATATGCATCTTGGCCCGATGCCTGATGTACGAAGCCTTCAGCCGATTGTCGATCGAACCTCCGGCTCGACATCCAATATCCAGACGTGATCACCCGGTGCAACGTCAATTTCTCCAGCGTCAACTGTCTAATCCTGATCGATATTAGACCTGCGTAACTCAAAACGTAATTAAACAATAAACCACAATCAATTAGTTTCATCATCAAAATTCGAGATTCAACAATAGTACCACCAGACTGGGTGGTGGTACCGTCCAATGTCAAAGATTAATGGTGGTAGTACTGTTGGGAAATCCTTCAGGGGAGTGACATAACATGCGTAGCGGAAGAACAAAAAACAAAACCCCCAGATTTCTCATAGAAAGTTTTCATCATTGTACGAAGATTGGTGCATCAAAATAAATCCGCGAAAACTACATGTGTAAAAGAAAGTACCTAGGGAGATCATATATCCCTGAATCCCTATAGATCTGTAGGAGAGGATGAAGGAGGTTAAGCGTCCTTCTCTCTAGCGGTATCCATACGGTAGGGACTACGATGATGCACTTCTCTGGGAAGGAGAACAGGAGGTGGCTACTAAGAGAACTCTTAGCTTATAGAGCTTTGGTTCCCTCCTATTTATAGAGGCCCCCTATAAACCCTAATGGATCTTACCCTGTTGGGTATTGGATCTGCATCCAATTACCCAAGCCTATTAGATTAGTGGGTCTCTACCCAATAATCTCTTATTAGTAATTATTGGATCTCATCTTAGGATCTAATAATTCAGGGGCTTAATGGATATCCAATAAGTTAGGGGCTCCAGTGGATATCTTATATCCGAACCTCTACTCCTCGCAATACCTACCATAAGTGTGTGACCCTTTAGGCCCAATATTGAGCTGGCCGTAAGTCATTCTTGTTAGAACTCCTTCTGACTTAGTGAATTATTATTTCTATAATAATTCACCCGACTCATCGACTACGGACGTACTAGGCCACTACGCCGTAGCCCCTAGATGATACAGGAGAATCTAATCCTTTGGACCTATCTGTCCTCATTTACCATGTATCTATAGTCCCTCATCCATCTAATATCCAAGAGACCCTATACCAAGTATGATACTATCAGGCCCATACGATCTCTCCTCAAGTCTTGCTCTTATCGGATTCTCCCGGAGAATTCTTTCTCTCTCATTCCAATGACCTTGGCCAAGGATTTATTCGAGCAAGAATACATGGGATATTCCTCTCATGATACTAAAAGTGGATGATCCTCTATTGACACTCAATAGCCCTCGTAAGGTTGGCTACCACTCCTAATGACCGACTGTACTAGATCTGAAACTTTCCAAACCTATAAGTCCGGTATCAAAGAGTGGAGTACTCATACAGGATATCCTTGGTGTCTCAAGTCTAAGGACCAGATACACTATTGGGACTACAAAATTGCTGTCTGATATGATGTATCAATAATCATCCAGCATTCTATAGGCGGATCATCAATCAGTGAACTCATTCCCTAATGAGCATCTGCACTGTACCCTTAGTGTCCCCACATGAGTAGCTATGAGACCAGCCACCTCCATCATATGGATAGGTATACAGCACACCAGTCTATCCGGTTATCTTGATGTCCTTATCGAGTAACCTATGACCAGGATAATTTAGGGTCTATGTTTAAAGGTGAATCTGTCTCATTATCATGATCTCATCATGATCCGATTCCAATTATATAGATCCAAGGACATCACAATATATACAACACGCAAGATAAAGTGATAAAACGTCTAATAATATATAAAGAGAAAAAGTGCATATTAAGTCATAAGTGCCATTACTCATGTGATTGGCTTGCAGGGCACATATGACTAGCAATCTCCCACTTGACCTAAAGTCAATCACCAATATGTTCGATCCCCATCAGACCTCTGTGACGCTCAAATACAATTTGAGTCAATAGCTTTGTCAGTGGATCTGCAATGTTATCTTCGGATGGAACTCGTTCCACTACTATATCTTTTCGAGCCACGATATCTCTAATAAGCTAGAACCTCCTCAAAACACTTCTGATGAGACCCGGGTTCCCTTATTTGACTAATCGCCCCGTATTTATTGTAATTTAAGGGAATCGACTCCTCGCTACTCAGGATGACTCCTAGATCTGTGATGAACTTCTTCATCTGGACTCCCTCCTTTGCTGCCTCTACCGTAGCAATGTATTCCGCCTCTATGGTCGAATCAGTAGTAGTTTCTTGCTTGGAACTCTTTTAGCATATTGCTTCTCCATTCAGGGTGAACACATACCCTGAATTAGACTTGCTATCATCGACATCGGACTGGAAGCTCGAGTCCGTGTAGCTCTCAACCCTGAGGCTACTACCTCCATATACCAGTAAAAGATCCTTAGTCCTTCTCAAGTACTTAAGGATACGTTTTACCGTTTTCTAGTGCTCCAAGCCTGGATCTGCTTGACATCTGCTCATGACACTCAGAGCATACGCTATATCAGGCCTGGTACATAGCATAACATACATGATAGATCCTATCGTTGAGGTATATGGTATCATATCCATGTGTGTCCTTTCTTCAGGAGTCTTTGGGGACATACTCCTAGAAAGTAATATTCCATGTCTCATTGGTATGAGACCTCTCTTGGAATTTTCCATGCCAAACCTTTTGACAATGGTGTCTATGTAACTGGACTGGGACAAACCAAGCATCCTCTTAGATCTATCTCTATAGATCTATATCCCCAATATGCAAGATGCTTCCCCTAAGTCCTTCATGGAGAAGTGCCTAGATAACCAAGTCTTTACTGTAGAGAGCATTCCTACATCATTCCCAATTATTAGGATGTCATCCACATATAATACCAAAAAGGTGATAGTGCTCCCACTTACTTTCCTGTACACACAAGGCTCATTTTCATTCTTAACGAAGTCATACGATCTAATCGCCTCATCAAATCTTATATTCCAACTTTGGGAAGTTTGCTTCAGTCCATAAATGGACCTAAGCAACCTGCACACCTTATCTAGGTTATTCCTAGACACGAATCCCTCAGGCTATATTATATACACCTCCTCGAGGTTGCTATTGAGGAATGCAGTTTTGACATCTATCTGCCAGATCTCATAATCATAGTGTGCTACAATAGTTAATAGAATTCGAATGGATTTTAGCATGACTACAGGTGAGAAAGTTTCGTCATAGTCAACACCATACCTCTGATGATATCCCTTAGCCATTAGCCTTGCTTTATAGGTCTCTACCTTTCCATCTACTCCAATCTTCTTTTTGAAGATTCACTTGCAGCCAACGAGTACAATACCCTCGGGTGCATCAACTAGGTTCCAAACTTTGTTGGAGTACATGAAATCCATTTCAAAATTCATGGTTTATTGTCATTTCCCGGAGTCTATGCTCATAATAGCCTCTTCGTAGGTCTGAGGATCAATATCCTCAACATCCTCTCCTCTGATATGTCCCACATATCTCCCAGGAGGATGGGATACTCTACCGGACCTACGTAAAGTTGGAACTTATGTGCTAGGTACCTGAACAGATTCTAACTATGGAATGGTGCTTAAGCTAGGTTCTTCAACCTCGCTTAACTCTATCATGCTCCCACTATCTCCACCAAGAATATGTTCCTTCTCAAGGAATATTGCTCTCTTGGCTACAAAGACCTTTTGGTCTTTAGGGTGATAGAAATAATACCCATAAGTTTCCTTGGGGTATCCTATGAAGTTGCACCGTTCCGTCCTGGACTCCAACTTGTCGGGGTTGTCTCTTGATGTGGGCAGGGCAGCCCCAAATCTTAACAACCTTAAGATCGGGTTTCTTCCCATTCCATATCTCATATGGAGTAGACATCACTAACTTAGTTGGAATTCTATTCAGAAGGTAAGCTGCGGTCTCTAGGGCATATCCCCAGAATGAGATGGGTAGGTCGACGAAACACATCATGGAACGCATCATGTCTAATAGTGTACGATTTCTCCTTTCTAATACACCATTAAGCTGTGGTGTATAAGGAGGTGTCCATTGGGATAAAATCCTATGGTCTTTGAGGAATTAGGTGAACTTTGTACTCAAGTACTCACCTCCTCGATCTGATCGAAGGGTTTTAATACTCTTTCCTGTCTAGTTCTCCACTTCATTTTTCCTCTTAGACTCACTTACACTCATGATATGTGGAGCTGTATCTAACATAAATAAACCATTATGCAATGTTCCTCTCGTGATGATCTGATCATCTAATATTTTTGAATAATCATTGTTCTCAAAAACTAATTTATATCCAATAACTGTCAAACATGAAATGGAAATAATAATTTTGATAATAGAAGGAATATAATAGCGTGCATCTAATACAATAATACCTTCACCAGGCAGATATAAGGTGACCTTGCCAACAGTCACTACAGCAACCTTTGCTCCATTGCCCATCTTAAGGTCCATCTCGCCTCTGTTCAATCTCCTAAGTCCTACCAAAACCAGCAACGAATTGCAAATATGATAAGCACTCCCGGTATCTAATACCCATGTGTTATCATAAGATTCTGACAAATGGAGACTGATCATGAATGTACCTGAAGATTCTCGAAGCTTCTGTTTCACCCGCTCTGTAAGATACTTTTTGCAGTTCCTCTTCCAGTGCCCATCTTTGTCGTAGTGGAAGCACTGGCCTTTGTCCTTTGTTGGGTCTTTCTTGGCAACCTTTGCCTTATCCATTTTGCCCTTACCCTTGTTAAGGATCTTCTCAGCCTTCCTTTTCTTTCTTGTCTCACCAGCATAGAGACCCGACTTCTCTTTCTTGATGGTGCTCTCTGCTTCTCTCAATATATTGAGGAGCTCTGGGAGGGTCACCTCAAGTTTGTTTATATTAAAATTCATTATGAACTGAGAAAAGGACTTTACAAAAATTAAACAATTAAGAAAAGGACTTCTATCTTAATACATTCTCACTAAATTTTCGCGAGACACACAACACCCTCCGGTATGTGAATCGGAGACCCCCGGTGGATCTCTAGTAGGGATCGAGATTCAATCGATGTCTTAACGTAACCTCGAGGGACTCGACCAATCATATTAAGCCCGTAAAGGTAGGCAACTCTTGCCAATCACAACTCCTTATGATTCCTGTCTTGTTCGACCTCCGAACCATCATGGCCTTGAGGGACTTGACCAACCATGATGTTCAGTTAAGTCATCACCATCGTTACAAGATGAGTCTGATTCGATGATATACTCTCGAGGGACTCGACCAAGTATATCATATCTTCATGTCACCGGTGACATCTCTATGTCGTAGATAAGATAACGAAACGTGATATAGGTGAGTCTCGAGAGACTCGACCAACTCAACCTATACCGGAAATCAGTTCCTGCTAGTCATATGTGCCCTGCAAGCCAATCACATGAGTGATGACACTTGTGACTTGATATGCACTTTTTCTCTTTGCTTATTATTAGGCGTTTTATCACTTTATCTTGCGTGTTATATATATTGTGATGTCCTTAGATCTGTGCAATAGGAATCGGATCGTGATGAGATCACGATAATGAGACCGATTCACCTTTAAACACAGACCCTGAATTATCCTGGTCATAGGTTACTCGAGAAGGATATCTAGATAACCGGATAGATTGGTGTGCCGTATACCCATCCATATGATGGAGGTAACTGCTCTCATAGCTACTCGTGTGGGGACACTAAGGGTACAGTGCAGGTGCTCATTGGGGAATGAGTTCACTGATTGATTCGCCTACGGAATGCTGGATGGTTATTGATACCTCACGTTAGACAACGATTCCGTAGTCCCAGTAGTGTATCTGGTCCTTAGACTTAAGACACCAAGGATGTCCTGTATGAGTACTCCACTCTTTGATACCAGACTTAAGATTTGGAAAGTTCTAGATCTAGTACAGCCGGTTATTGGAAGTGGTAGCCAACCTTATGAGGGTTATTGAGTGTCAATAGAGGATCATCTGCTCTCGGTATCATGAGAGGAATATCCCATGTGTTCTTCCTCGAACAAATCCTTAGCAAAGGTTATTCGGATTGAGAGAGAAAGAGTTCTTCGGGAGAATCCGACAAGAGCAAGACTCGAGGAGAGACCGTATGGGCCTGACAGCACCATGCCCGGTATAGGGTCTCTAGGATATTAGATGGATGAGGACTATAGATACATAGTAACGAGGACGATAGGTCCAAAGGATTGGATTCCCCTGTATCTTCTGGGGGCTACGGCGTAGTGGCCTGGTACGTCCGTAGTCGATGAGTTGGGTGAATTATTATAGAGATAATAATTCATTAAGTCAGAAGGAGTTCTGACAAGTATGACTTATGGCCAGCTTGATATTGGGCATAGAGGGTCACACACATATGGTAGGTGTTGCGACGAGTAGAGGTTCAGATATGAGATATCCGCTGAACCACCTATCTTATTGGATATCCATTAAGCCCTTGAATTATTGGATCCTGAGATGAGATCCAATAATTGCTAATAAGAGATTATTAGATAGAGACCCACTAATCCAAGAGGCTTGGGTAATTGGATGGAGATCCAATACCCAATAGGGCAAAAGATCCATAAGGGTTTACAGGGGGCCTCTATAAATAGGAGGAAACCAAAGCTCTATAGGTTGAGGGTTTCTTTTGGTAGTCACCTCCTGTTCTCCTCTCCCTAGAGAGCGGTGCATTGTCGCTGTTCCTACCGTGTGGATACCGCTAGAGAGGAGGATGCTTGACCTCCTTCATCCTCTCCCACAGATTTGCAGGAATTCAGGGATATACAATCTCCCTAGGTATCTTCTTCTACACGTGCAGTTTTACGGATTTATTTTTTGACGCACCGATCTTTGCACAATGACGGAAACTTTCTACAAAAAATCTGGGGTTTTGTTTTTGTTCTTTCGCTGCGTATGTGACGTCGCTCCCCTGACGGATTTCCCAATAGTGGTATCAGAGCCAGGTTGTTCGTGCGAAGATCGGATCTTAAACTATGTGTGTTGTGTTTTAGATCCGCTTTTGACACCAAAATCATTGGCGCGAAGAGCGAGAAAGGGCAGCAACTGTTGCTGCCCGCTCGTGCAGCAACCGCAAGGCTGCTTGCACATGTAACAAACGGCGGCTTGCGGGCCAGCCCGCAGGGGCGCCGGCGGCCTACGGGCCAGCCCGCAGGGGCGCCGGCGGCCTACGGGCCAGCCGTAGGGGCACCTGCGGGCTGCCAGCAGGGCAGCGCGCCGCTGGGCGCGCCTGCGGGCGCTACGCCTGCGAGGCAACGACACCAGGACAACGCCTAGGGGCGCCGACGGGCGCTCCGCCCACGGGGCAGCGCCTACGGGGCAACGGCGGCGCGCTGCCCTACCCGCGTAGGGGCTGCCAGCGGTATGGTGGCGGTGGCCGCAAGCGCAACGCAGTGCAACAAAGGGGGTTAGGGTTTTTAGGGCAAAAGATGATTTTGCCCCTTAAAATTTTAGAAATTCTAGAGTCTCTCCCGTTTGATAGAATTACCAAAATGCCCCTCAGAATTTCAGAAATTTTAGATTCTACCCCTTTTGATAGAATTATCAAAGTACCCCTCGAAATTTCAGAAATTTCAGATTCTGTCCCCTTTGACAGAATTATCAAAATACCCTTTTGGTCGAATTATCGAAATACCCCTGGGAATTCAAAAATTTCCTTTATGTGCCTGATTTCAAAAAATTAAATATGTTAATTAAATAGTTTAATTAACTATTATTTTTGTCTAGTAGTACTATAAAATAACATATACATGTGATGTATGATGTGGACAGATGATCATGGACATGTGATGTGATGTGTGTACATGTGATTATTATTATTGGGGCCTGCTAGCCTCTATTTTTTTCTCATTTATTATCGGGCCTGTGTGCCTATAATTATATTATAATTACATGAGGAGGCGCAGCGGTAGCGTGACTCACGAGGCCGAGACGGACGATCCGACGCATGGAGATGCGTTGAGATGTCGACGGATCCGACGAAGCGAGATGGACGATCACAAGGCATAGAGATTCGCCAAAGTATACATAGATCTTGATGTGAGTGATTAGGCCCACTAGCTCGGGCCTGATTATATTAGGATGTGGTCCATGATCATCTGGTGTGATTGCTCATGTGATGTGTGATTAGATATACACCTATAAGATATGTATATATATATTTGCATGCGATGTAGATATATATATTAAATACGTATGTGTGCGACACATTATGTTAGGAGACCAAATCAAAAATCCTCTCCATTAATAATATTAAGTCGGTAAACGTGAGGCAATTAGATTGACCCATGTGGCCTTCCATCATTTTAGCTAGGAACCGATTTCTGGTGTAGGTTGAGTTGGTCGAGTCCCTCGAGACTCACCTATATTACGTCTCGCTATCTTATCTATGACATAGAGATGTCATCGGTGACCTGAGGACATGGTATGCTTGGTCAAGTTCCTCGAGAGTATATCACCGAATCAGACTCATCTTGTAACGATGGTGATGACTTAACCGAACATTATGGTTGGTCGAGTCCCTCGAGGCCATGGTGGTTCGGAGGCCGAACAGGACGGGAATCACAAGGAGTTGTGATTGGCAAGAGTTACCTACCTTTACGGGCTTAACGTGATTGGTCGAGTCCCTCGAGATTACGTTAAGACGCCAATTGGATCCCGATCCCCACTAGAGATCCGTCGGGGGTCTTCGATTCACATACTAGAGGGTGTTGTGTGTCTCACGAAAAATTAGTGGGAGTACATTAAGATAGAAGTCATTATCTTAACTGTTTAATTTTTGCAAAGTTTGCATGTTATTTATTTCTGCTACATCTTTAATTTTAGAAAATGTCGCTTTCAAATCTTTTACGTCGTATACTTGATGCCAACCGCCTCACTGGTCCAAATTATACGGATTGGCTTCATAATCTGAGAATCGTTCTCACGGCGGAGAAAATCGCGTATGTCCTTGATACAGTGATCCCTACGCCCGACGAAGGGGCAAGCGAGGATGAGATCGCTCGTTATGTGAAGTACTTAGATGATTCCACTCTTGCTCAGTGTTATATGTTGGCCTCTATGACTACTGAGTTACAGAGACAACATGAAAATATGGATGCTAATTCAATACTCCTACATCTCCGCAAACTGTTTGAGGAATAGGGAAGAACTCAATGATATGAGATATCAAAGAGTCTTTTCCGTGTCAGGATGATTGAGGGGACACCAGTTCAGAACCATGTCTTTAAGATGATTAAGTGGATCGAGAAACTCACAAGTCTAGGAATGGTCCTAGAGGATAATCTGTGTGTGGATCTTATGCTTTAGTCCCTACCAGATTCCTTTTCTCAGTTCATAATGAATTTTAATATGAACAAACTTGAGGTGACCCTCCCAGAGCTCCTCAATATGTTAAGAGAAGCAGAGAGCACCATCAAGTAAGAGAAGCCGGTTCTCTACACTGGTGAGACCAGAAAGAAAAGGAAGGCTGAGAAGACCCTTAAGAAGGACAAGGGCAAGGGCAAAATGTGTAATGCAAAGGTTGCCAAGAAAGACCCAACAAAGGACAAAGGCCAGTGCTTCCACTATGGCAAAGATAGGCACTGGAAGAGGAACTGCAAAGAGTACCTTACAGAGAGGGTGAAACAGAAGCTTACAGAAGCTTTAGGTATATTCATGATTAGTCTCCATTTGTTAGAATCTTTTGATAACACATGGGTATTGGATACCGGGAGTGCTTATCATATCTGCAATTCGTTGCAGGTTCTGACAGGACCTAGGAGATTGAACAAAGGCGAGATGGACCTTAAGATGGGCAAAGGAGCAAAGGTTACTGCAGTGGCTATTGGCAAGGTCACCTTACATCTGCCTGGTAGAGCTATTATTGTATTAGATGCATGCTATTATGTTCCTTCTATTATCAAAACATTATTTTCATTTTATGTTTGACAGTTAGTGGATATAAATTAATTTTTGAGAACAATGGTTATTCAATAATATTAGATGATTAGATCATCACGAGAGGAACATTGCATAATGGCTTATTTATGCTAGATATAGCTCCACATATCATGAGTGTAAGTGAGTCTAAGAGGAAACGAGAAGAGGTGAATAATGCATATCTTTGGCATTGTAGGCCAGGTCACATCCACGAGGGAAGGATTCAAAAGTTGCTAAAAGATGGATATCTAGATCCATTTGACTATGAGTCATATGCGATATGTGAACCTTACCTTCGGGGAAAGATGACCAACTCTCCATTTAGTGGAACTGGAGAGAGAGCCATTGAGTTACTAGAACTCATACATAGTGATGTATGCGGTCCCATGTCGACTCATGTCATAGGTGGTTATTCCTACTTCATTACTTTCACTGATGATTTCTCAAGATACGGACATGTGTACTTGATGAAGTACAAGTCTGAAGCTTTTGAGAAATTCAAGGAATATAAAAATGAAGTGGAGAACCAAACAGGAAAGAATATTAAAACCCTTCGATTAGATCGAGGAGGTGAGTACTTGAGTACAGAGTTCACCCAGTTCCTCAAAGACTATGTGATCTTACCCCAACGGATACCTCCTTATACACCACAGCTCAATTATGTATCAGAAAGGAGGAACTGTTAGATATGGTGCGTTCCATGATGTGTTTCGTGACCTACCCATCTCATTCTGGGGATATGTCATAGAGACCGCAGCTTACCTTTTGAATAGAATTCCAACCAAGTCAGTGATGTCTACTCCATATGAGATATGGAATTGGAAGATGCCTTATCTTGATTGTTAAGATTTGGGGCTGCCCTGCCTATGTCAAGAGACACAACTCTGACAAGTTAGAATCTAGAACGGAACGGTGCAAGTTCGTGGGATACCCCAAGGAAACTTGGTATTATTTCTATCACCCTGAGGACCAAAAGGTTTATGTAGCTAAGAGAGCAGTGTTCCTTGAGAAGGAACACATTCTTGGTGGAGATAGTGGGAGCATGATAGAGTTGAGCGAGGTTGGAGAACCTAGCTCAAGCACCATTCCAGAATCTGTTCAGATACCTAACACATAATTTCTAACTTTACGTAGGTTCGATAGAGTATCCCATCCTCCTTAGAGATATGTGGGACATATCAAAAGAGAGGATGTTGAGGATATTGATCCTCAGACCTATGAGGAGGCTATTATGAGCATAGACTTCGGGAAATAGCAAGAAGCCATGAATTCAGAAATGGATTCCATGTTCTCCAATAAGGTTTGGAACCTAGTTAATACACCCGAGGGTATTATACCCATTGGCTGCAAGTGGATCTTCAAAAAGAAGATTGGAATAGATGGAAAGGTAGAGACCTATAAAGCAAGGCTAGTGGCTAAAGGGTATCGTCAAAGGCAAGGTGTTGACTATAACGAAACTTTCTCACCTGTAGCAATGCTAAAATCCATTCGAATTCTATTGGCTATTGCAGCACACTGTGATTATGAGATCTGGCAGATGGATGTCAAAACCGCATTCCTCAATGGTAACCTCGAGGAGGAGGTGTATATGATACAACTTGAGGGATTCGTGTCCAGTGATAACCCAAATAAGGTGTGCAGGTTGCTTAGGTCCATTTATAAATTGAAGCAAGCTTCCCGAAGTTGGTACATAAGATTTGAAGAGGCGATCAGATCTTATGACTTCGTTAAGAACGAAGATGAGCCTTGTGTGTACAGGAAAGTAAGTGGGAGCACTATCACCTTTTTGGTATTATATGTGGATGACATCCTGATCATTGGAAATGATGTAAGAATACTCTCCACAGTAAAGACTTGGTTATCTAGGCACTTCTCCATGAAGGACTTAGGGGAAGCATCCTGCATATTGGGGATACAGATCTATAGAGATAGATCCAAGAGGATGCCAGGCTTGTCCCAGTCCAAGTACATAGACACCATTATCAAAAGGTTTGGCATGAAAAATTCCAAGAGAGGTCTCATACTAATAAGATATGGAATATCACTTTCTAGGTGTATGTCTCTAAAGACTTCTAAAGAAAGGGCACACATAGATATGATACCATATGCATCAGCGATAGGTTCTATCATGTATGCTATGCTATGTACCAGGCCTGATATAGCGCATGCTCTAAGTGTCACGAGCAAATATCAGGTAGATCTAGGCTTGGAGCACTGGAAAGCAGTAAAAAGTATCCTTAAGTACTTGAGAAGGACTAAGGATCTTTTACTGGTATATGGAGGTAGTAGCCTCAGGGTTGAGGGCTACACGGACTCGAGCTTCCAGTCCGATGTCGATGATAGCAAGTCTAATTTAGGATATGTGTTCACCCTAAATGGAGGAGCAGTATGCTGTAAGAGTTCCAAGCAAGACATTACTGCTGACTCGACCATAGAGGCAGAATACATTGTTGCGGCAGAGGCAGCAAAGGAGGGAGTCTGGATGAAGAAGTTCATCACAGATCTAGGAGTCGTCCCGAGTATTCAGGAGTTGATTCCCTTAAATTACGATAAATACGGAGCGATTACTCAAATAAGGGAACCCGGGTCTCATCAGAAGTGTTCTGAGGAGGTTCTAACTTATTAGAGAGATCATGGCCAGAAGAGATATAGCAATGGAAAGAGTTCCATCTGAAGATAACATTGCAGATTCACTAACAAAGCCATTGACTCAAATTGTCTTTGAGCATCACAAAGGTCTGATGGGGATCAGACATATTGGTGATTGACCTTAGGTCAAGTGGGAGATTGTTAGTCATATGTGCCCTACAAGCCAATCACATGAGTGATGACACTTGTGACTTGATATGCACTTTTTCTCTTTGCTTATTATTAAGTATTTTATCACTTTATCTTGTGCATTGCATATATTGTGATGTCCTTGGATCTGTGCAATGGGAATCGGATCGTGATGAGATCACAATAATGAGACCGATTCACCTTTAAACACAGACCCTGAATTATCCTGGTCATAGGTTACTCGAGAAGGACATCGAGATAACCGGATAGACTGGTGTGTTGTATACCCATCCATATGATGGAGGTAGCTGGTCTCATAGCTACTTGTGTGGGGACACTAAGGGTACAATGCAGGTGCTCATTGGGGAATGAGTTCACTGATTGATCCGCCTACGGAATGCTGGATGATTATTGATACCTCAGCGATTCCGTAGTCCCAGTAGTGTATCTGGTCCTTAGACTTGAGACACCAAGGATGTCCTGTATGAGTACTCCACTCTTTGATACCGGACTTATAGGTTTGGAAAGTTCCAGATTTAGTACAGTCGGTTATTGGGAGTGGTAGCCAACCTTACGAGGGCTATTGAGTGTCAATAGAGGATCATCTGCTCTCGGTATCATGAGAGGAATATATCATGTGTTCTTGTTCGAACAAATCCTTGGCCAAGGTTATTCGGATTGAGAGAGAAAGAGTTCTCCAGGAGAATCCGACAAGAGTAAGACTCGAGGAGAGACCGTATGGGCCTGACAGCACCATGCCCGGTATAGGGTCTCTAGGATATTGGATGGATGAGGGACTATAGATACATGGTAATCGAGGACGAGATAGGTCCAAAGGATTGATTCCCTGTATCGCCTGGGGCTACTGGCGTAGTGGCCTAGCACGTCCGTAGTCGATGAGTTGGGTGAATTATTATAGAGATAATAATTCACTAAGTCGAAGGAGTTCTAACAAGTATGACTCACGGCCACTTTCGATATTGGGCGTGAGGGTTACACACATATGGTAGGTGTTGCGACGAGTAGAGGTTCGAGATATGAGATATCCATGAACCCCTATCTTATTGGATATCCATTAAGCCCCTGAATTATTGGATCCTGAGATGAGATCCAATAATTACTAATAAGAGATTATTGGGTATAGACCCACTAATCCAAGAGGCTTGGGTAATTGGATGGAGATCCAATACCCAATAGGGTAAAAGATCCATTAGGGTTTTCAGGGGGCCTCTATAAATAAGAGGGAACCAAAGCTCTATAGGCTGAGAGTTTCTTTTGGTAGCCACCTCCTGTTCTCCTCTCCTTAGAAAGAGAGGTGCATCGTCGCAGTTCCTGCCGTGTGGATACCGCTAGAGAGGAGGATGCTTGACCTCCTTCATCCTCTCCCACAGATATGCAGGAATTCAGGGATATACGATCTCCCTAGGTATCTTCTTTAACATGTGCAGTTTTGTAGATTTATTTTTTGACGCACCGATCTTCGCACGACGACGAAAACTTTCTATAGGAAATCTGGGGTTTTGTTTTTGTTCTTCCACTATACATGTGATATCGCTCCCCTGACGGATTTCCCAATAGTTCTTACCTATAACGATGGAAGGCCACGTGGGTCAATCTAATTGCCTCACGTTTACCGACTTAATATTATTAATAGAAGGAATTTTTGATTTGGTCTCCTAACATAATGTGTCACACACATACATATTTAATATATATATCTTCATCGCATGTAAATATATATACATATCTAATAGGTGTATAACCAATCACACATCACATGAGCAATCACACTAGATGATCATGGACCACATCCTAATGTGATCGGCCCGAGCTAGTGGGCCCAATCACTCACATCAAGATCTATGTGTGCTTCAATGTATCTCCATGCTTTGTGATCGTCTATCTCGCTTTGTTGAATTCGTCGGCATCTCAACGTATCTCCATGCGTCGGATCATCTGTCTTGGCCTTGTGAGTCCCGCTATCGCTGCGCCTCCTCATGTAATTACAACATAATTACAAGCACGCAGGCCCGACAATAAATGAGAAAAAAATAGAGGCTCGCAGACCCCAATAATAATAATCACATGTACACACATCACATCACAGGTCCATGATCATCTGTCCACATCATATATCACATGTATATGTTATTTTATAGGACTACTAGAAAAAAATAGTTAATTAAACTATTTAATTAACATATTTATTTTTCTGAAATCAGGGATATAGAGAGAATTTTTTGAATTCTCAAGGGTATTTTGGTCATTCAGCCAAAAGGACAACACTAGTATTTTTGAAATTATGAGGGGTATTTTGGTAATTTTATAAAATTTCATGAAAACCCTAACTCCTCTCCCTCTCTCATTGCGTTATGCGGTGCATTGTCGCCACCTTAAGCTGCGGCACAGTTAGCGCTCAACCAGTAGCAAAGGGCGCAACGCCCAGCAAGCGCCGCCTTTCCAGCACGGTGTGGGCACCGCTTGCGCAAGTGCCACCCATGGGGCAGCGCCTGTAGGCGCTGCCCCTTGCGGGCGGCGTTGCCCCTGCGCAGCGCTTTCAGCGCCTGTAGGCGCCGTTCGTGTGGGGCAACCGCCCGCGGGCAACGCCGACCCTTGTGGACGGGTCGCCTGCAAGTGGGCGCTGCCTGCCCCTTACGGGCATTCCGTAGGCCGCCGTGTACATGGCCATGGTTGCAAGCAGCCTTGGCCATGACCGTTCTGTGAGCGCAGCAAGGGCAGTAACAGTTGCTGCCCTTCCTTGCCTTTTACGTCAATGATTTTGATGATAAGACCTGCTCTAGATCACAACACACAATTTAAGATCCGATCTTCGCATGAACAACCTGGCTCTGATACCATTATTGGGAAATCCTTTATCGGGAGTGACATCACATGCGTAGCGGAAGAACAGAAAATAAAACCCCCAGATTTCCTATAGAAAGTTTCCGTCATCGTGCGAAGATCGGTGCATCAAAACAAATCCACAAAAACTACATGTGTAAAAGAAAGTACCTAGGGAGATCGTATATCCCTGAATCCCTACAGATCTTTAGGAGAGGATGAAGGAGGTTAAGTGTCCTCTCTAGTGGTATCCATACGGTAGGAACTGCGACGATGCACTTCTCTGGGGAGAAGAGAACAGGAGGTGGAGGTGGCTACCAAGAGAACTCTCAGCCTATAGAGTTTTGGTTCCCTCTTATTTATAGAGGCCCCTTGTAAACCTTAATGGATCTTGCCCTGTTGGGTATTGGATCTGCATCCAATTACTCAAGCCTCTTGGATTAGTGGGTCTCTACCCAATAATCTCTTATTAGCAATTATTGGATCTCATCTTATGATCCAATAATTCAGGAGCTTAATGGATATCTAATAAGTTAGGGGCTCCAGCGGATATCTCATATCCGAATCTCTACTCCTCGCAATATGTTAGAACCCTCCGCGGATTCTAAGCTTGGGGTTGATCTCTATAGGGGATCGGCCTCCTTGGAACTCTATAGGGGTTCCTTCCTCCAAGTTGCTGCACAAAGGCTGCTAAAAGATTGATCTATTCATTGATTAAAGAGGATGAATACATGGCTATTTATAGGGCTTCTAAGCCCCAACTCCTAATAGGACTCTTACTTAAGACTCCTACTTCTAACCAACTTCTAATTAGGACTCCTTCTCTAGTTGGACTTCTACTTCTAATAGGACTCTCTTCCAAATAGGACTTCTACTTCTAATAGGACTCTCTTCCTAATAGGACTTCTACTTCTAATAGGACTCTTTTCCTAATAAAACTCTTACTTATAATAGGACTCCTTTCCTAATAGGACTTCTACTTCTAATAGGACTCTTTTTCTAATAGAACTCCTACTTATAATAGGACTCCTTTCCTAAGAAGCAACCTAACCCTAACCTAGTGGCCTCTTCTTCACCTCTTTAATAGGGAATTTAGATAGGATTTACATGAATGCCCTTATCAATGAAACTAAATTAGGACTCTCATAGCTAGAGTCCTACAGGACACCGCCCTCTTCAAATCACCTTGTCCTCGAGGCCGACGCTCCATGAATTCTGGGAATTTGATCTTCAAGTCGTCGTAGTTCTCCCAAGTGGCATCTTCTGCTGGTAGGTTTGCCCACTCGTATTAACACTTCGATGGCAGTCGTCGTCGCTCCGATTCACGATTAGTCGATCAATAATGGCACTTGGTTGGTCCGAGCTCTCCTTGGGTAGTTATATTTGGTAGATGGCTTTGGGTCGTCTCGTGTTGTCCCAACTTGAGCTTCAAACATGATACATGGAAGACTGGATGGATTCGGGAGTGGCGGGTAAGTCCAATCAGATGCTATCGCTCCGATGCGCTCCAAAATCTGGTAGGGTCCATAGAACCGAGGTGAAAGCTTCATAGACGCTTTGGTTTGGATTGATGTTTGCTTGTATGGTGGAGCCGTAGTAGGAAGACCCAATCTCCTAATGAAAATTCTCTTTCGCCTTTGTGTTGATCATATTGTCGTTTCATCCTTGCTTGTCTTTGCAGTGAGATTATCTTTTAGCAACTTCAAAGCATTTTGTCTCTATCTTGTAGTTCCCTATCTACTTGTTCTACTTTAGAGGTGCCCAACACATATTTTGGAATTACAGGGGGTCGGCCATACATGGCCTCATAGGGAGTACATTTTGTGGAGGAATGATAAGTTGTATTATACCACCACTCGGCCCAGTGAAGCCACTTTGTCCATTCTTTTGGTCGGTCACTGGTGAAGCATCTAAGGTATGTCTCCAAACACTGCTCACCACTTCGGTTTGGCCAGTCGGTTTGTGGGGTGATATGCCGTACTCATCTTTAATTTAGTGCCTTGCATCCGGAATAACTCTGTCAAAATTTGCTCGTGAAGACCCTATCACGATCACTTACAATAGATCTCGGCATCCCATGTAATTTTACAATATTCTCCATAAAGGTTCGAGCAATACTAGAAGCAGTGTAGGGATTACGGATGGCACAAAAGTGAGCATACTTTGTAAGGCGATCAACCACGACAAAAATTGTACCTTTTCCTTGTGATGAGGGAAGCCCTTCGATGAAATCCATTGATATATCACCATATTGATTAGGATGGGTAGAGGTTGTAACTTTCCTGGGACTTGCCAACTTTTGTCTCACCTTTGTGTCGTTGACATATATCACATTGTGCTACAAATTCAGCAATAATATTTTTCATCCCTATCCAATAAAAATTTTGCTTAATTCTTTTATAGGTTCTAAGGAACCCGGAGTGCCCTACGACAGCAGGTGTGGAATGCATCTCTTGAAGGATGGTCTTTATGCAAGTAGAATTTGGCACAAGCACAATACGTCCTTTATATCGCAAGTCCTTTGAGTCCCAAGCAGTAATGAGTCATAGAGCTTGGTGCTTCCTTTAATTTTTTTATAATTTTACTTGTTTCTGGATTATCTTGCCATTCCTCCTAATATCCTCAAGGAAGTTGCTTTGGTCGGAAGTGAAACAAATTAAAATTCAACTTGCTTTCGGGTAGCCGTGAAAGCGCATCTCAACAACATTATCTTTCCCTTTTTGTAAGTTATTTCATAATCATATCCAAGAAACTTTGTTACCCATTTTTGTTGCTCAGGGAAGATATTTTTGCTCCAAGAAATATTTTAGGCTTTTATGGTCGGTTTTGATGTGAAAAGCGTCGCCCAATTAAGTACTGGTATCCATTTGGACACCGCATGCACAATCGCGAGCATCTCCTTGTCGTAAATAGTCATCTTGAGGTGGGAAGGAGATAACGCCTTACTAGTATATGCGAGGGGTCGGCCATCTTGCATTAGTACAAAGACCAATTCCCGCTCCGAGGCATCGGCTTCAATAATAAAAGTCTTATCGAAGTCGGGTAATGCTAGTATCTGGTGTTGTTATCATTGCGACTTAAGTTCGTCGAAAGCGGTGGTGGCTTTGTCCACCACTAGAAAGCATCTTTTTTAGCAAGGAAGTAAGGGGTGCACCGATCTTTCCATAGTCTTTCACGAACTTACGGTAGTAACTGTTAAACCAAGAAAGCCGCCAGATGATTTTATGTTCCTGGGTTGGCGATTCTGCATTGCTTCAATTTTGGAGGGGTCCACCGCCACACCTTCCTCTGATATGATATGCCCAAGATATTCCACTTTTGTTGAAGAAAGCTACACTTCATTTTTTTTTGACAAAAAGAACATGTTCTCGCAAAATTGTCAAAACAAGTCTTAAGTGTCGAATATGACTTTCAAGAGAAGGGCTGTAAATAAGGATATCGTCAAAGAAAACTAGCACAAACTTTCGAAGATAACTCCGGAAAATATCATTCATAAGGCTCTGGAAGGTGGAGGGAGCATTGGTGAGACCAAAGGGCATTACCAGAAATTCATAGTGACCGTTAGCGTTCGAAAGGCGCTTTTCGGTATGTCTTCTTCGCACACTCGTATTTGATGATACCCGGATCGAAGGTCCAACTTTGTGAAGACTCGTGCTCTTTTAATTCATCAAGAAATTCATCTACTACTGGAATAGGATACTTGTCCTTGACGGTTATGTCGTTGAGAGCTCGGTAATCAACGCACATTCGCCATGTTCCGCCTTTCTTTCGCGTTTAGAGGAGCCGGTGAAGAGTAGGGGCTGCAACTTGGCCGAATAACTCCTATTTCAAGCATGTCTTTTACAATCCTTTCTATTTCATCTTTTTGGAGATGTGGATATCGATATGGTCGAGTATTTGCTTGGAGGTTTCCTGGAAGAATCGGTATACGATGATCGTCTTGCCGCGATTAGGAGGTAGGTGCGTGGTTCGTCAAATATATCTGAAAATTCAGCAAGCAAGGGAAGTAGGTTTGGATCTTCAAATTTGGTTGGCTCTCCCTTAGGTTGCTGCTCAAGTTGTACCAAAAGCCACTGCATGCTTTGTGCAAAACTTTCTTCATTCGTTGTGTGCAAATTGTTGTTATGTCGCCCCACGCTTCCCGTGCAAAGATCACCGTTTCCCCTTGCTGTAAAATTTCATAATTAATTTCAAAAATTCCAGGAAACATCACCTAATGTCGTCAACCATTCGATGCCAAGCACAGCCTCATAATCATCGAGAGAGAAAGGAAAAATCTGCAATTATCTCTTGGTCCTGCAGATATGATTTCACCCGGGGCATTTACGATCACACTTCAAAATTCGTCCATCTGCGACTTTAACATCGAACCTGCTGCAATTCTCAATAGGTAAGGCCATCTGACAGCAACCTTGCTGTTCATAAAATTATTAGTGCTCCGGTGTCAATAAGAACGGTAATTGGTTGTTGCTTTAGAAATCCTCCCACTTTCATTGTTTGCGGGTTTGCATGAACCGCAAGGGCATGCATCATAATATCAATTGGCTGCTGTTCTTCATCCGTGACCTCTTCCTCATGCTCCTGGACCTCCTCCTCCCTGTCTTCAAGAGGTTCAATCAATAGGGCGGCCCTTTTGCAGCGATGATCGCGGTTCCACGGCTCGTCGCAATGCCAACAAAGACCCTTTCTTTGATCGATCACGAGTTCTTCTCTTGTCAATTTTTGGGCAGCGAAGGATGGTTGGAAGCGAAGGGGGTTTATATGTTGAGGTTCTAGGAGTGGTTCTCATCCTTCGAGAATCTTGGTTGAGTCGTTCTTCTTGTATTCGGGCAAAAGAAATCACAGCCATCACGGTACGGGGCTGTCGTGCCTTAACTTCCCCTTTTATCTCTGGCTTGAGTCCTTCGATAAATGTTCCTAATAATTGACGATCAGTCCAATCACGAGCAAGGTAAGATAGCTTCTCAAACCTAGTTTGGTACTCTTGAATCGTAGAGGTTTGTCGAATCTTTGCGAGTTGGCCGTCGATATTTTCATACTCCGTAGGTCCAAACAGTTCAAGAAAGGTGCATTCTTAAATTGATTCCATGTCGGAGCCCCCTGGTTATATTCCAGCCAATTGTACCATTGAATAGCATCTCCTTTAAGGTGGATGACAGCAATCTCCACCATAGCATTATCCGACGTTCGGTAGTAGCGAAAGTAACGTTCTGCGCGCGAAATCCACCCCGCCGGGTCTCCTTCTTCCCATCGTGGGAAGTCCACCCTCATGCGTGGCTGTAGCATGTCCGAGGGATGTCCCTCCTTCTCTGGGGTCCTTTCTAAATTCTCTCCTTGCTGTAGTTTGGTTGGACTCGATGGTTGTCCAATTCTGAATTCTGTAAACAAAGCACGCAATTTGTCTTCCAAGCGCGATTCAAGCCGTGATTCAATCCGAGATTCCCATGCTTCAAATTTGGCATCAATTGGATCTTGGGAAGCCATAGCATATGTCTGTAGATCAGAGATGCCCTTGTCTTTTTTCTGTTGACGGGTTAATGGCATGGGGTGGTGGAAGGTTCTTGACAATGGATCGATTGATTGAAGGGTTCAAATTGTAATGGTTTCTTGTTTTGGGCTGTGGTTTTTATGCTGTTAGGGTTATAAAACTAGGTTATGATGGTTTCATCTTGAGGCTAGCGGGATGCCCTAAAGACGTCTTGGTTTGTGGCAGCAAGGTGGCTAGGGTTTGGTAGGTTACGGAGAAGAAAAAAGGACAAAGGTGCAATACAGATTTTTCCCAAAAAAATTCCAACATAAAGATGTAATTTTTCTAGAAATTTTCAAAAGAGATTCAAGTAAAACTCAAAGGGGATCTACTGATAAGGAAGAGGTAATACTGTAAAAAATTTCGTAGGAAGAAACGACAACAAGAGGTTTGGCAAAATTGAGAATCACGGAGAGGTATTATAGCAGATTTTACGTCTAAAGTGCAGCAGATTGACGTAAAAGATAAGTGGTTTTTATTGAGAATTTTTCGACAAAACCAAAGGGAAAACCACTATTAGGAAGTGTCAAAGCCGTCGTAAAAATTTCATAGAGATTTAGATAGAAAAAACGCAGTGGCAAGATCAAAAAGGCAGTGCTATGCGGCTGAAATTCTGTAGTGCGACTTTCGTTGTAGAGATGAAAACTTTACGATGAAAGTTTTATGCAGCAATTATAGGAACAATTTTTTTTGGAGTTTTTGAATAAGGATAACTAAATTGCAGCAGCAGTAGGGTAGATAACCAGAACCTGTTGCAATTCACGGGAAGATCTAAGGATGATCTACGGTGGTGGAGATGACGACGGAATTCAGCGATGATCTTCTAAGCAATTGTGGGAATTGCTTTGCGCGGTTGTGGAGGGCTGGTGGATGGCTGGTGGATTGCTTTACTTAAGACTCCTACTTCTAACCAACTTCTAATTAGGACTCCTTCTCTAGTTGGACTTCTACTTCTAATAGGACTCTCTTCCAAATAGGACTTCTACTTCTAATAGGACTCTCTTCCTAATAGGACTTCTACTTCTAATAGGACTCTTTTCCTAATAAAACTCTTACTTATAATAGGACTCCTTTCCTAATAGGACTTCTACTTCTAATAGGACTCTTTTCCTAATAGAACTCCTACTTATAATAGGACTCCTTTCCTAAGAAGCAACCTAACCCTAACCTAGCCGACCTCTTCACCTCTTTAATAGGGGTCGGCTAGATAGGATTTACATGAATGCCCTTATCAATGAAACTAAATTAGGACTCTCATAGCTAGAGTCCTAACATAATACCTACCATATGTGTGTGACCCTCTAGGCCCAATATCGAGCTGGCTGTGAGTCATTCTTGTTATAACTCCTTCTGACTCAGTGAATTATTATATCTATAATAATTCACCTGACTCATTGACTGCGGACGTACTAGGCCACTACGCCGTAGCCCCCAGACGATACAGGAGAATCCAATCCTTTAGACATATCTGTCCTCAGTTACCATGTATCTATAGTCCCTCATCCATCTAATATCCCAGAGACCCTATACCGGGCATGGTACTATCAGGCCCATACGGTCTCTCATCGAGTCTTGCTCTTGTCGGATTCTCCCGGAGAACTCTTTCTCTCTCAGTTCGAATGACCTTGGCCAAGGATTTATTCAAGCAAGAATACATGGGATATTCCTCTCATGATACTAAGAGTGGATGATCCTCTATTGACACTCAATAGCCCTCGTAAGGTTGGCTACCACTCCTAATGACCGACTGTACTAGATCTGGAACTTTCCAAACCTATAAGTCCGGTATCAAAGAGTGGAGTACTCATACAGGACATCCTTGGTGTCTCAAGTCTAAGGATCAGATACACTATTGGGACTACAAAATTGCTGTCTGACATGAGGTATCAATAATCATCCAGCATTCTATTGGCGGATCATCAATCAGTGAACTCATTCCCCAATGAGCACTTGCATTGTACCCTTAGTGTCCCCACACGAGTAGCTATGAGACCAGCCACCTCCATCATATGGATGGGTATATAGCACACCAATCTATTCGGTTATCTCGATGTTCTTTTCAAGTAACCTATGACCAGGATAATTTAGGGTCTGTGTTTAAAGGTGAATCGATCTCATTATCATGATCTCATCACGATCCGATTCCCATTGTACAGATCCAAGGACATCACAATATATGTAACACATAAGATAAAGTGATAAAATACCTAATAATACGCAAAGAGAAAAAAGTGCATATCAAGTCACAAGTGCCATCACTCATGTGATTGGCTTGCAGGGCACATATGACTAGCAAGTACCACCTAGGATTGGCAGTGGTACTGCTAGTACCTCGAGAACCTGAGATGAGATACTTTTTGGCTCCATTTTTGAAGTTATTTGGGGTCTATAAATACCCCTCTCATCCTAGTTCAGAACATAGATGATCTTGAGCAAAAAACTTATGAGAAAACTCTATGTAAATCTTTGGAGAGTTCCCTTCTCTAGTTTTAAAATTTGATTTCAGTTTAAGAGAAGGGTTAGAAAACTGTAAAGGTTATCTTCTAAACCTATAGAAAGGAGAAAAGGATTGTAAGAGGGTAGTTAGTCTTCACCCAAGAAGACTGTTAATGGATGCCGGTGGCCTCGATGGAAGAGGAATCGAGAAGTGGACATAGGTTACGGCGACCGAACCACTATAAATCTAGTGTGCTCCTTTATATTCTGCTATTTACAATTTCTATTTCATGCTTCTCATTACTGCCCTCAAGTGTACTCGATATTAGTTTTCATTGAATGAAGCTTTTTATTGAAACAAAATTTTTTGAATCGAATCGTTTTATCAAAAGCACTAATTCACACCCCCCCTCTTAGTGCCAATTTCGGTCCTAAGAGTTGGTATTTGAGCCATATTCTTTCTCGTTTTGTTTAATACCTAAGAGAAATAGCTTTTATTGGTAATCAAGAGGGACTTTCTATCATTTGTCCTCTTATGTTCAATGGGACAGACTACACATATTGGAAAACTCGAATGAGAGTTTTCTTGCTTTCTTTGGATTTAAATTTATGGAATATTATTGAAAATGGTTTTTAAAAGTCTTTCAAATCAATGAACGAATGGAATAATTTGGAGAAGAAGACTTTTCTTTGAATGCAAAAGCTATGAATGCTTTGTTTTGTACTTTGAATAAAAATAAATTTAATCAGATTTTGATTTGTGAAACTGCACATGAAATTTGGCACACTCTTGAAATCACACACGAAAACACAAGTAGAGTTAAAGAATAAAAAATTAATCTTTTAATGTATGATTTTGAATTATTTCGAATGGAACCAAGTGAAACTATTGGTGACATGTACATCCATTTTATAGATATCGTCAATAGTTTAAAAGCACTTGATAAATCTTTTTCTAATCTTGAACTTGTAAACAAGATTCTAAGATCCTTTCCAAATAGTTGAGATCCAGAAGTAATTGCTATTTTAGAAACAAAGGACTTGAACCGTTATTCTCTCGAAGAACTTATCGGGTTATTAATGACTTATGAGATGACATATGTGACACAAGACGAACATGTGAACCACCTTCTAAAGAATAGGAAGGAAATGACACTAAGAACCAAAGAATACCACTTGAGTGATAACTCAAGTGATGATGATGATGACCTTGAACTTCTCACTATAAAATTTAAAAAATTCATAAAAAAAGAAACTAAATCTAAAAATGAACTCAATCCGGATACAACCACTTGCTATGAATGCAAGAAACTAGGGTATTCCAAAGACAAGTGTATAAAAGTGAAGAAGAAGAAAACACTTAAGGACGAATCAAGTGTATCTGAAGGTGATGTGACAAACTACGCTTTGGTGGCTTTCAACAACAAGGTAAGTAACTCAATCGATTTTATTTTACCTTACCATGAAATTACTTAGTGCTTTTCATGATTTAATAAATTTAATTAGTTTAAATATATATATATATATATATACATATATTATCATGACAATTGCATGTTTTATGATAAAGGAACAAAAGGTTAGATTTAAATCTAATGCTTGTACACCAAATAAGAATAATTCCATATATGTTTATCTTAATGATTTCTGTATTGCTTTTCAGTTTCAAATATGATGTATGGTTTTGATATTATAAAAAATTGAGCATACTCATATGAAATCAATCGCATGAATTGAAAGTAAAAAGAAGAAAGTATTTTTTTTCTTGAAAATTTCACCTTCTTTAAAGCTTTTTAATTTTTCAATAAAAGATTAATGAATCCATGTATATTATTTTTTGTGAATCTCTTGAATTTTGAAAGTAATTTTGATGATTTGATGATGAGTTGTATCTAAAATCTATTTATATTATTTATGAATGTATGAAAGTGATTTTGATGATGAGTTTGGAGTTGACGAATTGAATTTGAATGAGATTTTTCCAAATGATTCATGACTTTTCTTTTGATTTCTCAGAATCATAACTTGATTTTCTATGAATCATGATGAATTGAGATTTCTTATGCATGAATCAAGTTCTCCTATGTTTTTTTTTGCTATTTACTATTCAAATGAATCATAATTGGTATCATTGCTATTTTATCTCCTATATTTCATTTTACTAAAGAGAATATTTATGAATCATGATCTTGATTTCTCGATATTTAATACTAGAGATTTTTTTTTATCAAGATATTTGATCACCTAAGGTTTATTTTCATTATTTACTTAAAAGGGAGAAAGAAAATTGCTAGCATCTCAAAGAGAACCTTAAATGCTAGCTTGAATGTTAAACTTAGGCATGTTAAATCACCCAAATATTTAAATTCTTCTTATACATTTTTCGGATCATTATCTTGATTACTCGGTTTATATGACATGAGTTTTCTTTTTGAATCAAGATTGTGTACTTCTTCTTGCCATTTACAAAAGAAGAAATTTATCAACATGATTCATGATCCTTTGGTATTCACAAATTAATCTTTATTGATTCTTCATATTAATATCTCTCATGACATGATTCCTTTATATTTATGGTTTAAATACCTCATGATATGAATCATTGATTTATCTTTGTTATTGATTTTTATTATGATTAGAGCATTGATGTAAAAGAAAAATTATACTCTTCCCTTTTTTCTGACAATGTCAAAGGGGGAGAAAGACTTGCCAGCTCAAACATTGCAAAGGAAGTAAAAATTGCTAGCTCGAACATTGTATAGGAAGGAAAAATTGCTAAACCTACACATCTCAAGAATGACAAAATTGTTAGTTTACAAAGAAAGGCAAAACTTATTAGCTTGCACTTCTCAAAAGAGAAGAAAGAATTTGCTAGCATGAACATCGTAAAGAGAAGCAAAAAGTTGCTATCTCAAGAGACACAAAAGTGCAAACTTGCACATCTCAAGAAAAACTAAAAGTGCTTGCGCATCTAAACAAAAGTGCTAGCTTGCCTATTTCAAAGCAAAAGAGTAATGCTAGCTTGCACATCTAAAGCAAAAGTTGCTATCTTATAGAAATTTTGTTTAACTTCATTTTTTTACTATCTTGCCTATTTCAAGAAATAGAAGTTGCTATCTTGCATAAATTTTTGCTTAACTTTCTTTTTGCTAGCTTACAAAGTGGTGTAAAACTTACTTGCATGATTCAAATTCTTGTCGAATGTTTGGTATCATGGTATCAAAGTGCTTGCACATCTTCTTTTTGTTGATGACAAAGGGGGAGAAATGATGAATGTTTGGCATCATGCCTAAAATGATAATAATTTTGGTATAATACATGAAGTGATGAATGCCTTTGTATCACATAGATCATGCCAAGTTGATTAGTTTTTTAGTATCATACATGAAATTGTGTATGTTATATACCTTGATAACTTGAAGCTATGATGATGCACAATATATAGAATTTTTGATATGACTTCTAAGATCAAAATTGATTAAGCTTGAATTCAAAGGTTGTGATTCCTTTTGAATATAGGTTTGTCTTATCTCAAATATGGTATATAGATAGGGGGAGTTAAGGTTATCTCTGTCATAAATTGGTTATTATCATAAAAAAAGTGAAAGATTATTGAATCTCAGATTTTGATGATGAAATCAATTGATAAATTAATGATCTAATCTATGTATTGAGAAAAGTGATGTAAAATTAACTACGATCATGAATAAGGTATAAAGCAGATGTTGGGCCAAAGTCAAAGATTAGACGATACACCAGAAGTTCGGATGATGCGTCAAGAGCTCACCGAGAGTTCGTTGAGAGCTCACCAAGAGTTCATCGGGGGTTTGTTGAGAATTTGTCAGGGGTTCACCAAGAGATCATCTGGAGCTTGCCGGGAGTCCACTGGAAGATCATCGAGAGTTCACTCGAAACCCGTCGGAAGATCGTTGGAAGTTTACCAGGATTTCACTGGAAGAACAATTAACATATCAGATAAAGATTGCTTAATTAATGCCTTTGTTGTCGTAGTTAGGACTTAGATTGAGTTAGGATTAGGAAGTAATCTACTAACTCAGTTAGGGGCTAATTGGGCCCGAATCAGGACTGGTTTGGGTCAGACTTATGGCCCAAATAGTGACCTAGAACATGTAAGGCCACCACCATTAGGACTGGGCGATAGAACTGCCCAGGACTTAGTCTCCCAAGAGGTTTGGGCAGTGTTACCATTGACAGTTAATGCTGCCAGGTGGTGGTACTGTCAGAATCCAGTATCCGTGACTTTGTCAAGCAATAGTACAGTCAGACTAGGCGGTGGTCTCGTCCAGTGTCATAGAGTAATGGCAGTAGTACTACCCAAGACTGGCAGTGGTACTACTAGTACCCCAAGAACCCGGGATGAGATACTTTTTGGCTCTATTTTTGAAACCATTTGGGGTTTATAAATACTCTTCTCATCATAGTTCAGAACATAGATGACCTTGAGTAAAAAACTTGTGAGAAAACTCTGTGTAAATCTTTGGTTTAATTCCCAACCTAGTCTGATTTGAAGTCCCCACTCCATCATTTCTTCCTTGTCGGAGTTGTTGTTGCATCAATTATGTCATAGCCTCTAGAGTTTTCATAACTCTACTCAATTGATCAGAAGTAGATGCAATAAGAGAATCAGATGACCTTGTCATCCTTACTTCCTAAAAACAACAAAAGAGAAATTTTGATCATATCTAGCATATTAAAATTCTCAATGATCCTCAAATCATGCTCTGATGCCACCTCTATCATGCACCCCGAATTATCACATTCAGGAGGTTTGATCTTGTCATAAAATTGATAACATTATAATTTTAATAACAATCCAATCCCAAAATTTAAACTAACATTTGAGGACACTAACAATAATTCGAGTCGTAAATCATATCTATAATCCATAATTCGTAAAACCTATATAGTTTATAATCATATACCATATCACTCAATGATTTATAAAATCCAAAACCAATTCAACGAAACAATAACCACATTATAATCCACAAGTGTGGGAATTCAAACAATCACAAAACTAACATTTACCACAAGTTTATATCGTTATATAATTTAAACTTAACATTTCAAATTCTAAACATGAGAGGTCCTATAACTTTTACAAAACACATAAGACCATATTTACTATCAACTTTTCATTAAACACAAAATGTACTTATACAACAAAAACATATCAACCGTTAAAGATCTACACAAAATCTTCTAGCTTTCCACTACCTCAGCCCAATTTAAACATCTTAGTGAATGATAAGCTAACTTGAAAATTTTATATAGTAATCGGAGTGAGCATAACAAAGCTCAACAAATGGCTAACATATCTATGATGAAAGAGAAAAGTTTTCAATAAACATGGTATCAAAATGCAAAGTAAGATACAAGAAAACATATACATATATATATATATATATATATCATCTTATCAGATATTGAATCGTAAATGTCATTTTATTCAAACCTATTTGATTTATAACAAATGGAGTAAAGTAATTGGAGCATATCAAATGACGTATATAGTATTTCGGAGCATATCAAATGATACATAGAATATTTTCAGAGCATATCAATAGCACATAGGATACTTTAGAGCATATCAATAGCGCATAGGATATTTTGAAGCATATCAATGGTATATGAAATATTTTAAAATATATCAATATCGTATGAAATGTTTCAAAGCATATAAAATGATTCAGAACATATTTCAAAATATAACAATGGTATATGAGATATCTCAGAGCATATCAATATATCAAATAAGGAATAAAAGGTTAAATGTCACATCTGATGTTACATTTATTTCATTCTGATCCAAAGCGCATATATAAACACATAAGCAATGCTTTGGATATCATATCGAAAACACAAAGGGTATAATGGGATCTCAAATAGAAACTCCCACATTTGGGAGCATCGTCCATCCACGTCTGGATGAAGCCAGAGGAGGCCGATAGAGCATTGTGGGCTCTAAGCATATACCCTTTACTATTTTTAGCAAAGGTCCAAATAATCCCTTTATCATTTCTTGCAAAAGTCCAAATAATCCCTTTACCATTTCTGGCAAAGGTCTAGACAATCTCACAGCTGCTAGAGTACAAAAGGATAGTATGAACAACAAACTGGCACATATCGGAAAGCACATGCAAAACAACGAAATATACATATGCTTATACGAAACAATGCGATACAAACATAAATATTATATGATAGATTCAGATATGCAAATAATTTAGGGACAAGAGCATACAGGATTTCAAAACAATAATGTGCAGTTTAATGGAAGTAAGGATTTCACCTAAATTTAATTTCCAAAAGGATGAAACATGAATAGGCAAAATCGACAAAGAAAATTAATTCCGATAGAATTTGAGGCATATTGCAGGAATTATTTGGATAACCAATTATACTCCAATTTGCTCAAAATTGGTATCATTTGAAAGATTTTCAATCTAGTTTTCTATAAATTAGGTTTTGTATAAATTGGAGTTTTTAACAAGGATTTACAAATAATTTAGTGATGAAAGGTCAAAATTTATCATATCTGTTTTGTAGAATTAGTAGAATCAACTGAAACAGAAGTTTCAGTAGGCATATATGCTTCAAATCTTTCAAGTCAAGTATGAAATGAAAGATCTACGAGTTTAGTTTCTAATGAATCAAATTTTGCATAAATTAGAATTTTCATCAGGGAGTTATAAGAAATTTAGCAACCAAAGATCAAAACTATTGGTATCTATTTTATTGAATTCACAAGGTTGGCTAAAACAGATGTTTCAGTTAGCATATGTACTCTATATAACATGAATAATTATAATACCTTTTAATACAAAATAAAATTTTTTATTTTTTTTGAAAAAGATGAGAACCTACATCTTCTCAACTAGATATAACTCTTCATTCCTCCTATTATTAAGTATGGCTTAGTAAGAAATAAAGGAGAAGAATCCCTCCCCTTAAATAAAAGAAAGTGAGCCCTCCATATAAGGGTTTTTTAAATAAAATTTTTATATTTATTTAATATTTATTTTATTTAATTTATTGACAAATATAATATTACCCTACTTAGCATGTTGAATAATTATTTTCTAAATTTCATTAGCAAGAAAGGAAATAAAAAATTATATCTAAATTAGGGATTTAATTATATTTTTTTAAAGAAAATTTGGTCTTTAAACTTAGCTTACCTTAATAAATAGATGAGAATATCGTTCTCTCACTTTTTTTTTCTCTTTCTCATGTTACCTCGTGGTCTGAATAGAATTTACTAACAGATCTTTATTAATGGTATAACTTTATTCCTTAGAATATGCTTTTTTCTTTTCTAAGTTATGGTTTGGTTCCTCTACAAAGATGGCATCATCTCTTAGCTACAAAGATTGATAAGATATGGCATAAGATGGATCCTTAATATATCTTTGGAGCAATACCAATCTATATGTCACATGTTTAACCTTCTATAAGATCTCAAATGGGCTAATGAATCTATGGGTTAACTTCCCTTTTTGCCAAACCTCATAACTTTGAACTCTAGATCTCTTCGCCTTCAATTTACATAACTTTTCTAGTGACTTTAGTGTTAGGATCATGAAGGCACTAAAGGATGTGTCGGAAGTTCGTCGAAAGTTCATTGGAAGCTCGCTGGAAGAAGAGTCGACGTTATCAGATTAGAATTTGCTTAGAATATATTTTTAATTTCATAGTTAGTACATAATTAGGGTTAGGATTAGGTAATAATCATAATTAACTCTAGTAGGAGCCAACTAGTCTTTAGTTGGACTGAATTGGGCCGGATTCAGGGCCCATTCAATAGTGCTGGACCATGTTTGATAATGGCACCACCATTTTCTCATCGAGTTAGAGCATATGTAGCTACCCTTATAGTGCTTATGACTCGTTGATGAAGGACTCACTAGCCGTTGTAGAAGATTTGGACTTGGGAGTGGCTTTCTTGGAGTTCTTTGATGAGAGGAGCAAGGCAAGCCTCTCTCAGCTCTCCTTGTCGACTTCTCCTAAGCGGAGATGAGGATTCATTGACAGAGATGTTGATTTCACTTGGTGTTCTTCAGTGCCTTTTGGCTCCTCCCCTTCCTCTAGTGTAAAAGCTCATTTTTAGTACAATCACAAGGTTTACTTTTCGACCCTTATGTTCACACACATTTCTCTCAAATTACTAACTTAGATGTCGAAGGGATGTGTTGAAAAATCTCTCTCGACCTTTGTCAGATGACACCTAAGAGCTTGATATTTTTATCTCTGAGACACACTGAATAATCCTTAGTGTATGAGTCTAGATCATATCGGTTGACCAGAATGCTAATGAATAAGTTATATGCTAAAATGTTCATGAATTTTTGAATAATTTTTAAATTTTAACCATTAAATCAGAATTTAATGATGATTAGAATTGCGTACATCAAATCTATCTGTAATTAGACCTACGTGTGACGCGTTAATACGCATTACAAGTCGAATTCCGTCATTTGTTTAAAATGTAATCAATGTTTTCAAAGATGATGTGGCATAATGGCATATGAATTGCGTATACGTGCCATTCAATTCCAACCCATATTAATAATAAGGTTTGACATATTCTTTCAAAGTTTGGAAACAGCATGTTTTATATCCTTCTAATTAACATAACGTATATGTATTTTGTTCAAATATTTAATGATAATATTTTTAAAAGAATATTAATATTACTTGAAATTTTAATGTCAAAAAGTTTATATATATATATATATATATATATATTAGAGTTAACGTGGAAACTTAATCATACATATAATTTTCTCCATTAATAATATATATAAATTAATATATATTTCTACCGATTAAACTGTAATGTGGTGTTAATAACAGAAGCTGTAGGGCAATTTAGGTAATAAAAACCACAAGCTCGCCTACAGCGAGGCCTGGTGAGAATCGCCTCTCGAAGCGTCTACAAAACCCTAGACGAGGAATCCGATTGATCGTCGTTTCCCGATCTCCCGTCGCAGCAGAATTCCACCGCGATCCATCTCCTCCTTGATTCTCCGTTGGGGATAGGAAACATGGTCGTCATCGAGCCGGAACCGGACGCCACGGAGACCGGAGAAGCCACCGATGCCTCCCACTCGAGATCCGTGGACGCTCCTCAAGGGGGAAGTTGCAGCGACGAGGAGTCCTTCGAGGACGCTCTCACCGAAGAGCAGTTGAGGGAGGTCCTGTCTCATGATCTCTTCTTTCTTACTGATTTGCTTAGTCTTGCACGTTTGTTTGAATTCTTCTCTATCGTCGTTTAGATACGCTTCTTCTGATTGCGTTCGTGAATCCAAAATGCTCGTAAAAGCATCGATCTTCATTTAGTCTGTTATCCCATCCTCTTTTAGCTGGGCGTTTTTACGTTGTTAATTAGGCCATGCTGCAAATGAGGTAACCTGGATCTTGCCTCGGTTTGTATCTGATAATTTCTTTAGAGAAATGTCTGGTACGGACCTGGATGGTTATGGATTGATTGTGGCTTCTGTCGGATGACATCTAGAGGACCATATAGATAATTTCCCATGTTAAATCGGTTGCCCTATTGTTGAACTAGCTGGATTTCGAACTTTTTAGCTCCTTCCTTTCAAACTCTAGATGTTGAAATAGTTATATAAACGAAGAAAAGATTTGGTTCTCAGCATCCCACTAAATCACATTGTTGAAACTTGAAACTAGGTTGAGCTGTACGGAATATTTGGCAAGGAAGAAACTTGAGATATGATCAGTGTTCAAATAGCTATTTGATCATTTATTTCACTTGATAGCAATTCTTCTGCCAGTGTGAAATTTTTGTTTACTTCTTGATATATTCTTGTTGTACACTCAGATGAATGATATGGAGAGGAGTCAGGGCTTTCTTAGACCTTATTTCTTGAATAATCCTGTTGTACACTCAGATGAATGATGATGGAGAGGAGTTAGGGCTTTCTTAGACCATGTAAATTTGTTGATACTTCTGATCCACATGATACTATATCATCTTTAATGGATATATGGTTGGCTTCATTAATTACTTGCATTTGCATTAGCCCACATCAATTAATGGTATGATTTTAGTTCTTCATCTTGTAGGGTCCATTCTTAATAGTAGCACTAAAATGTAAAAAAAAGTTTGTTTTCAGGAGGGTTCCTAAGAAAAGCATTTCATAATTTTATTCTTGGTTTAGTTCTCGATACTTGGAGAAATTTTTTGTTCACATTGGATGTAATTCGTTGCTAGTTTTATGTTGGATGGATTGAATTTTTCTTGTAGTATAAAATCCGATCCTAGTTACTAAATCATGTCTTTGTTCTTTTCTTTGTTGATGCAGAAAGCTCTTAAGCAAGCAAATGATGCAAAGGAGGAAGGGAACAAGCTTTTTAGGACTGGTCAATACGAGGATGCACTCCTGAAATATGAACTTGCTTTGCAAATTGCTTCAGAGGTGACTTCATCTGTAGATGTATGCTCTATGTGTCATGGGAACCGGGCTGCTTGTTTTTCGAAATTGGTAAGTCATTCTTTCGGTGTAAATGATGTTGATGATATTGGTACAAATAATTCCTCCTTTATTTTGCCATTGTTAAGTCACTTATGTGAGGTCTCAATAAAGACAGCTGGGAGTGTCATCATAGTGCAAGGAGTGTGACAAGCACTATACATGGCAACTATTAATTTGTTATTGAAAATCTTTATTTATGGAAAATTCACCTTATTTTTTCAAATTACCTGAACAAGCAACAAAGGGTATGTTTATGTTGGTTATTATTTTGTGTATGTGACTACTGATAGCTTTTTTATTTTTAGATTAGGAGGTCATTTTGATGTCTTTTTCTGGCTAACAATAACCTTAAATCATCATCAGATTTTAATGCCTTATTTGCTGCTGAAGTTAGTAATATACTTCAGTTGATGGATCAGCATGCACTTTTGCGCTGGTTCCAGTATATTTTTAAAGTACAATGAAGACAACTGCTGCAAGAGTTCTTGTTTTCCCTTGGTTTTGGAGAATTATTGTATAATGATAGTCTAATGGTTTTTAGAGTGGATCTTTTTCTTTCTAATATTGTTCGTTGAAGTACTCTTACTCTTTTATGATTATTTGATGGTTTCCATGGTCTAATTTAAGACTTAGTCTACTAAAGTCATCTTGTTTTATCTTTAAGGAGCCAGTTTACTTAAAACTCAAATTTACTTGCATTTTAACAAATATCACACCATCAGAGTTGGCATAAATGTTGTGTTGATGAAATCAATAATTCCAGAACTCTAAAGATTCAATTTCATTTGTAATTATTCAATAGAAGGGGAGAACTAAAGATATTGCTCATGGATTTAGAGTTCAAATGACTAGAGTGGAGAAGGATGTATTTAGATGTTATGATTATTTGTTATGTGATTATTGTGTGTTCCTTGGACTAAAGACTTGTTTAAGGCAATTTTACATGGTTCTTTCCTTTATGTATCAGAATCCTTGTTGATCAATGTTAATTATATGAGAAGTCGAAATGGATGTACTGTGGACTATGGATTACTAGAGATCAAGGATAAAAATATTTATATTTGTGAATGATTTGGAAGAATCTCAATTGAGGATGAAACAAGGAATCCCTCAAGGCTTGCACATGTTAAAAAAAACATATAAATATACCGGTTAGGTGTTGTGAGTCTTTTCAAACCAATGATGCAACAGGAAGACCTAAGGTGATCTTTGAAACTATAAAATGTCATGTCTCTTTGTATTCAATTTTTCTCCGTGGTGTTCAAAAGAATACATGTAGCCAGGCCCTAAGAGTTAGGATTTATGGTTAATCACAACTTTTGCAAATGGCAACTAAGGGGTGGTCAAATTGGCAACTGATGAAATGAATATTGAGATGATACCTCATACATATCTCACATTATGTTGGTCTGTTTTCAATAAGGTTCACGCTTTTTAGGTTGTTAAATACATACTACCAGCTTCTTATGTGCCTTAAATTTATGATGGTGGGCCTTGTATAGCTAAGATGTGATATGCATCAATGTGTGATTGCCCATCTTGAACTGGTACTCCATGATGTTCTTTTGGATATCTTGTTGTGAACCTTGAAGAGGATGGAATTTTTTGAGTTTCTTTAATTGGTCTTGTAAATGAGATTGTTACAACTTCCTTTTGTCTTGCCACATCCATTGACTTTGTTGTTCTACTTGAGCCTTACTTTCACATTTTAGGCAGTCCATATGACTGTTTGGTCGATAAGTGGTACCATTAAGCAAGGGCAACACAATCTACAGCAGGGAGACTGCTCTTCTGCTATCGGATGCATTAGCAAGCCAGTGGGGATTATTTGAAACAGATGCTGCACATTCTGTAGGTTACTGTATCATGTTTACCAATGTTTTCCTTTTTTGTTTGTATTTTCCTTTCTCAGGATAGATACAAGGAGACAGTACAAGAATGTACAAAAGCATTGGAATTGAATCCATCCTATATAAAAGCACTATTTAGAAGAGCTGAGGCACATGAAAAGCTTGAAAACTATGAAGAGGCTATTGCTGGTAAGTTAGAACGCATGAAGTGTGGGTCTTGGGGAATTATTCTGCTGCAGAAATTTGCTATATAATTTTTCTGTTCTTTTAATTGCCAATTGTCATTGTGGGTCAGTGAAACATGGCTTCCTGATGGTATTATGAATGTCTTTTATTTTTGATCTTTTTGCTTAATATCCCTGCAGACATGAAAAAGGTTCTCGAGTTGGATCCTGCAAATGACCAAGCTAGAAAGAACATAAGACGGTTAGAACCAATTGCAGCAGAAAAAAGAGAGAAGATGAAAGAAGAAATGATTGGTAAGCATGGTGCATTTTTTTTCTATGTCCACATATGTATATATGCTAAAATGATGCAGCTGAAGGTTTGGGTATTTAGTATTATATTTTCCATTACCATTTGATTATTTAATTTTGAAGTTATGATTCGAGGTTTGTTCTGAATTAGTTGCTGACAACACAAGCAAATATGTGGAATGTTCGACTTGATAACTATTTGCTTTCTTTATCATTCACATGTTTGCTCTAATTATCTTGCCACCTTTGTTTAACAAAATATTAAGATAAATCCAAAATGAGAATCATAATGCATGCATTATGCTTAAATTTTCTTGTAGAAACAAAAGTGCTAACTGGTGTATAATCAGCAAGTCTGGATTTTCAGCCCCATAGTATATCTGTAACATGATTAAGTTTCAACGTGCATGCAAAAAATATAACAGAAGCAGCTGCCATAAGCTATAATCCCCCAACATTTTCAAGCTGATTTCATGGATGTTTGTTTGCATTTGACTGCTGTTAATGAGAAAATATTTTAGATTCATATTCTTATTGTTTGTGAGGTCTCTAGTTTATGTCTCTGGTCAGTTATAGTTATTGCACTGTGCTTGAACCATCTTCTTCAATTTAGTACATTGCATTAGATATTCACTGACTAGATTGCATATTGCTCTTTTGAAGTTGCGACAGTCAGTTCTAGTGCAAGAAATGACTGCCATTTTCTGTCTTTGGTAGTTCCATTTTAGGGTTGTTTACATATATTTTTTTATTTAGCTTACTTCTTGTTTGATGCAACCCTGTGTCATCAATATTTACATCCTAAATTAGTTCTTTATTTTTGCATTCTAACCTTTACAATAATGGAGTTCCAACAGAATACAAATATTTGAGGAACTTAATAATCTTTGTATCATAATAATGTATGGATGGAACTTTTCTGTCACTCCATGAGAAATAAAAAAGAGCATTGAAACAGGAATTTTTATTTAAGAAATGAAAAAAATAAAAAAATAAATGTAATCAATGGGATATGATAAATGCTATTAGAGTGGCTAATAGTCATGAACAAGAAGGGGCTGGAATGCAATACTGAAGAGAGTGATTTTGTTGTGATATAAATATTGATATAGCAGGTTTAAATTGTAAGCCAAAAGGAGGGACTTACATGTAGATAAGTTTTCATTGGAAGTTTGAACCAGCTCCATTCTTCTTTTTTGACAAAAGATTGACACTTGTTTTTGGGATGAAGTTGCATATGGATTTTTTTGGATATCTTGAATGTTGCATTCAAGTGTTTTGAAATCATTGCAGGTAAGTTGAAGGAGATGGGGAATTCTTTGTTGGGACGATTTGGCATGAACCTCGACAACTTCAAAGCTGTAAAAGATCCGAACACAGGCTCATATTCCATCTCTTTTCAGCAATAGATGATGCAACGGTGCATTTGGTAGACCGAAACAAAGTTGTGAACTGCATTTTGGTGCTCTGTGTCAACATGGACATAACCTATTATTCCATCTCTGTTTAATCAGTTCACTTGTTCAGGTTTGGTTTATGCCTATCTCATTTGCATTTCTATATACTGTCAAGAAATCTTGGCCTGGAAATTGTTGGTACAGTGCAGATGTAAGTTACGGATGTGATTGTTCTTTCTATTTCCTTACCATGTATCTTCATCAAGGAACGTACTTGCCAAACCATTTGATGTAGTTTTCTTGGACTGATACAAAGTTGTGAACTGCATTTTGGTGCTGCCTGTCAATGTGGACATAACTATGCTTCTCTCTCTATTGACTCGGTTCACTTGTTCAGCTTTGCGTTATGTCTCATTTGCAATTTTATATATCATTGGATGGTGCAGTGCAGGTAGTTATAAATTATGGATCTGATCCTTCGTTTTATTTCTTTACAAAGTATGTTCGGCTACAAACACACACTGTCAAACCATTTGCCTTTTCTTTGGACGTCAGGTTCATCTATCTCTATATAAGATTGGAGGGTGCCTGCAACTATTGGTTCGAAAGGATTGGATTCGAATATTGAAGTGACACAGGATAGGATATTGAACAAAATATCTTTAAAGTCTCAAGCTTTTATTTTTTTCAGTGTCTTTTTTTTTGTTTTATTCTTGTATTATTTTCTAGCCTTCATCATGTCATTCATCCTCTCATCGTGGCTTTTGTCTCGTGGTTACCATGTCGTATTGCATCTTCATGTTGCGATGGCTCAAGTGTTGTCATGTCATGATGCATTGTCTTGTTGCAAGGCTCCACTTGAGCTCTCATTGATTGTGCCCTTGTTGGTTAGGTATTTTGCTTCTATCATGATTATCGATCATGGTGGAAAGAAAATAGGTTGATGAGAGTGAGGGAAGGGAGGATGCGGTGGTTGAGGACGAGATTGGAGGTGGTGGATGAGGGCATTGATCACATTGGAGGTGAGGGCCTGGGCAATGACATGGGCACGATAGACAAGGGCTTTCATCAGGGGTTAAATAATGTCACTTGCTATGTTGAGGTAGTGACGGTAGCGATAATGTCACTTGCTATGTTGAGGTAGTGATAAGTGTCTCATGGTGGTAGAGGTGGCCCACAATGTAATATAACAAGGTAGATAGCGATAAGTGTCTCATGGTGGTAGAGGTGGCCCACAATGCAATATAACAAGGTAGAGGTGGTCGCCACGAGGTGAAGATGGTGGTTGGTGGGACGAAGGCATTAGTAATATTATCTTCTAGAAAATAAAAAGATAACACGTAAAAACAAAACAAAAAAAAAATGCTAACAGAAAAAAGTAAAAATTTAAGATTCTATAAAGAAATTTGCCCTAGCATATTTATAAAATCTACTTATTTTCTTGTATTCTATTGGAATTTAGAATAGTTTAGTACTAAAGTCAGGGATCTACAACAATTATCTATGTATATATTTATATTATAAATTTATACTAAATAAATTCAATAAAGATTAGAAATTATGATAAGGAGAAGTTGATATGACAAATACATAAACTTAAATGTGGTTGGCAAGTCAATCATCCTAGCAACTTATCAACCACATCTTGCCAACAAGTGATTGGATCCAAGGACACATGGACTCAATCAATTGTATGTGATCGAATGTCCGACCATCTGACTGTCAAAGGCATGGTGAGGCAACATGGGCCTTAGGAGCAGTAAATGTTACACTATGCCCTCAACCAACATGGTGAATGTCTCCTCTTAATGCTTGATGATCTCAGATGTAATCGTTCCGAAACTACCCACTAAAAGGACCCCAAGGTACATATTTGAGGGATTCACTTACTCAGTTATATTGACTAGTCCAACTCATTTAATCGATCTAATTATTCTTGAATTATTAACTTTGAGAACTGACTTGATTGTCAGAGGAGTTGTTGAGAACACTCTCGACTCAGTCTTACAGGATCAGCATATCGGAAAATTGTAAGTGGAACCTCAAATAGTCTTGGAATGAGCCTCGGTTAAATCTCACTCACCTCTTTAACTCAAACAACCAAAATATAACTTAATAGATTGCTATTAGAAGGAAGGCCGTCAAGCGTGTCTTAGGAAATTTTATAGGACTATTAAGGCTGAACCTGGATGAAGCCGATTGTTCAATTGCACCGAATGACCTAGGGGGTTTGAGCTTGATGGCATTCAAAGCCCTTCTGCCAAACCCCCTGCTTTCAGTTCTCCAAAGGCTGATCCCACCGTGACCTTCGGTTGGTCCTGCTCCCATCTTCCAACTTCCCGATCACCAACTTTTTCACTGATTGTTCTAAGATTTGGCAATTAACTCACCTCCTACTTAGCTTGCAACTCCACCTGCCCAAACTATCACTATTCCCACTGAAACTTTTCACAACCTAACCCAGCAAGTCTAGTTAATGAGATTATTGCAGTATGTGGCTCCATATCTCTCCCAACTAACTCAATTGATGCAACAAAGATCACACCAAAGCCCTCGGACCCCTCTTTCCCTTGTTCTAGTGCCTCCACTAGCCTTTGCCCCTAGCATGTTGGTAGAGTCACATCTACCTACGGCTAAGCCGCAACCGAAAATCTATTCTCTAATCTAACCCCCATATGTTTCACTGTTAGAAAAAAAATGAAGAACATTATGTGTTTCTAAAATTACTATAATAGAAACACGATGAAACTAAATGCAAAAATGAAATTATATACCTCCAGCCATTGTTGTCGAGAAATTTCTATAGTGGTTTCTCTTAGTATTTTGATTCTTCTTGTCTCAGAACTCTCACTTTAGATTGTGTAAAAAAATCTTGAAAACTTGAAAGAGAGATAGAGCAAAGGGACCAAAACCTCTATTTATATAGATGTTCTCCCATCAAGAACATTCATTACCACCAAATTCATAACATTCAAGAATTAATTCAAGTTTTGTAACGTTTGAACCATAATTAAAAATTTTAATGATAATGAATAAAGATTTAATAATAATGATTAATTCATAATGAATGAAAAATTAAAATATTTAAATAATAATAAATGGAGAAATGAATAGTGAACTTAATGAGAACGGTTTCATTCTCTAACATTAATAAAAATCAATGATAATTAAGAAGGAATGGTTATATTCTCCCACTTGGTGCATTCGTTTAACTTAATAACTTGAATTAATTTTATCGAACAACTTTATTAAGAAACAAATACATGAATCACAGTGATAAGTCCTCTAAGAGCGAGTATTATCATCCATGTATCACGATGTATTTAGTTTCTTAAGAATTAATCTTAATGTGATAATATTACTTGTTAGGGATCGAGCGACACTAAGAGGGGGGGGGTGAATTAGTGCAGCGGATAAAACGATGGATTTTTCAGTGATTTAAAACAAGCTTTGAAAACTTCGTACGATGAAAGCTACGTTTCGTTTGAAACCGATTTTTGCGTTCTAACTTTAAAGCATGCGTACAAAGATAAAAAGGAAGTAGAGCAAGTAAAGTAAAGGCTTGCAGCAAAGTAATACAGAAATTTAAACACTCACACAATCAAGATGCAGTGATGTATAGTGGTTCGGTCAAAGTGACCTACATCCACTTCCGAAGCCTTCTCCGATGAGGCTCCCAACTTCCACTAGCAAATCCTTTTGTAGGGGAAGGACCAAATACCCCTCTTACAACCCTTTACAAGTGGTTCACACTCTTACAAGATTTCACAAGAAGAAGGAAATGAGGTGAACACTTAAGCAAATGAAGAACAAGACTTTTCCAAGACTTATTTTCAAAATCTAGCTCTCAAAGGGTTGCTCTTTCAGCTGAGAAAGAAGGTGTATTTATAAGCCTCAAAGTGATTCAAATTTGGAGCCCAAACTTAAAAATTTGAATCTTTTGAGTTTTTTGCGTCTTGTCGATCTGGCAGACTAACACACCAGCGGTGCTACACGCCTCGGCCAGCGGCGCTACACGCTGCTATAATGTAATCAGGCGGTGCTACGCTTGACCAGCGGTGCTATCGCACGCTCACGATGAATCGGCGGTGCTCAGCCCCAACCAGCGGTGCTACCGCTTTGCTATATTAGCCGGCGCTGCTACGATGGCGGCGCCTACTACGAGTGGCCGGCGCTGCTACCCCCCAGTAGGCGCTTCAATCACTGCCCATTCAACCAAGGCTGAATGGGCCCTGTTTAAGGCCTAACTCGGCCCAGTAGAGGCCCGGTTGGCCTCCACTGAATTTAGGTAGGATTTTTTCTAAATCCTTGCCCTACTCATGTGCAAACTATGAACTTAAAGACATTCCTAAGCTGTTAAAAAGTCCACAAGTCAAGTCTTCTTCCGTTGAGCTTCCGGCAAACTTCCGGCGGTCTTCCGACGATCCCTCGGAAACCATCCTGCGGACTCCCGGCAAGCTCTCAGACTCCACGATGATTTTGGCGAGTTCCCTCGAGCTTCTTTGGCAAGCTCCGATCTTTCTTGGCAAGCTCGGTGAACTTCCGACGAACCTCCCGGCGAACTTCTGAAAACCCTTCGGCAAGCTCCTTACTCGTTCTCGACCAGTTTCGGCAGCATTCCCAACGAATCTTCAGACTTCCATCGAACACTCGAACTCCCAATGATTCATCGCACTTGACTTCGACCCTTTGTTTCATTTTACGTCTTCATCTTTATCGTAGTTACTCCTGCACACAAACAACAAATACTCTACTTCGATCTAGATAGTTATTACAACACGAATTGACATTTAGTTGCCCGGTACGTCATTAATCGGCGCTTCGTCTGATCCTTCGGCACATCGTCCTCTCTTGCGGTCCGTTGCCCAATCGGTGATTGACCTCCGCAATCCCGATATCCTTGGCGCAACACGCTCTTCTTGGCCCGATGCCCGACGTACGAAGCCTCCTGCCGATAGTCGACCGAACCTCCGGCTCGACATCCAATATCCTGACGTGATCACCTCCGGTGCAACGTCAATTCCTCCAGTGTCAACTGTCTAATCCTGATCGATAGTAGACCTGCGTAACTCAACACGCAGTTAGACCACAAATCACACTCAATTAGTTTCATCATCAAAATCCGAGATTCAACAATCTCCCCCTTTTTGATGATGACAACTAATTGATGACTGACGGAGTTAACCAAAACTCCCCGGAGTTTAACACAAACTCCCCCTATCAATATGCCATTGATAGAATCCTTGGATTATCCCAAATTCAAGTAACATGTATCATTTATGTAGTGAGAAAATAACAAACCATCATGCAAATATAAAATATTCAATCAATGCATATAGTCATCAATCTACTTCTCCCCCTATGTCATCAACAAAAAGGAGAAGTAACATTATAGCTAGTTTTCAAGGATATGCAAATATTACAAACATACTAGCTATTAATCACATCATACAACATTTAGATAACGCATGTTTATCATGATAAGCAAGATAGTGCTTGTCGTGATGATGGCAAGTTTTTCTATGTTCCTTTGAGAAGTACAAGCAAATTGTGTATTTTCTTGACTTCTTTTGCGATATGCATGCAATTTTATAATTTCTTTCTTCTCTTTTGAGAAGAGCAAGCTTGCAAGTTTTGCTTTCTTTGCATGCTAGGACTTTTGCATTCATTTGTAAAAGCCTTCTCCCCCTTTATCAATATCAAAAAGAAAAGGAGGATTAATACTACAAATAATCTTGCATGAGATTCAACAATAATTTGTAACAAAGATGCAAGCAATTTTGTTAAAAAAAGTGAAGTTGAGTAAGATTTTTGCCTCTCTTGAGATAGCAACTTTTTGCTTCTCAATGTTTAAGCTAGCAAAATTTTCTCTTTTGATACACAAGTTAACAATTTTTCTCCCCCTTTATCAATATCAAAAGAAGGAGGAACCAATGAGAAAATTGCATCAATCAATATATCAATCATCACATGATGCATACGAGATGATATTGAAACATGAGAAATCATATCATGAAGGATATCAATATGTAAATTCAACAAGAATCAAAACCAAAAGATATCATCCATGATTCATAACTTTTCATTTTAGCAAGATCTAGATTCATATTTATCAATTTTTAATTCAAGATAAATGTCATACAACCAAGAATCATGATATATGAAAGCATATCAATATTAAGGATCAAATCATGATTACAAGTGCTAACATATTTTCTTTTCATTCATTTTTAAGCCATGATAAAAGAATAAATCAATGATTCCAATATTAAGCACAATTATTTTTCATCAAATTTTCAATCATCACATAAGGCATTTGAGGAAGTATTGAAACAATAATAAAAAAAAATCAATTTTAGCATATAATGTTTCAATCTTCAATCTTGAGCCATGAATCGAAAAGTCATAAATCAAAAGGTTCATGAATCATTTTGACAAATCTTCTTTTTAGGAAATAACAAGTGGAAGTCTTAGGAGATCAAACACAAGATCTTGATTCATACATAAGAATTTTTTACCAAGATCATATTTCATAAGAATCACGACACGAATTCATAAAAATTCAAGTATTAAATTTTGAGAAATCAAAAGACAAGTTACATTTCATTTAAAGAATTTTCTTTTGATAAGACGGAAGGAGAATGATAAACAATCTTGATTTATAAAGAGCTTCAAGTTATAGTTGTCAAGATCATGATTTCAATAAAATTTCTTATAGCAAAATGAAATCTTTTGGAACTTGATTCAAGTATTAAATAATATGTCTTAACAAGTCATAATTCCAAAAAATTCAAGAATCATAAAAAAAAAATCATTCAAGCTCAATTCATCAACTCAAGACTCATAATCAAATTATTATTTTTGAGATTCATAACATGAATAAAGTCATTACCGTATCATTAAAATCTCATTCGTAATTCTAGTGATTTACAAAATATCATAAATGAATTTATCACTTGTCTTTCATCAAAAATCAAAAACTTTAGAGATGGAGAGATTTCAAGAAACATGCATTAATATTTCATATGAGCATGCCTTTGTCCTTTTGATGCCGAATAAAAAATAAGCATAAATATTCAAGACATAAAGGCTAAATCTCATAACACAAATTATCAAGCATATTCATTTGGAAGGTTCTCCTTTTTAGTAAGTAAAAAGGAATTATAGGAGAACAAAATGAATTAAACGGGATAGAGCATGATTCATATTTAAAATGTATCTTATGTCATAAATACAAATCAAGCATTTTTAAATCTAAAATCATCCTAAAAAATCACATTCAATAAATTTATTCATAATAAGCATAAATTTATTGAAGAATCGAAAAGATAGAGGATTGTATTTCGTTCTTGTAAATTTCTATTCATATGATTAGCTTCTTATAAGCATGCCTTTGCCTTAAAACAAAATGTCAACATTTAAGATGGAAAGGTAAATTTCTAATGATCATTAAGTCAAATCACATTAAGTATATGGTATTTTCTAAAGGATTTGATTCAAAAAGATTCACATGGATTCATCAAAATCGAAAGCCAAACTTTATCATAAAAATTGTCAAGGCAAAAATACAACATATTATTCCAAGACATGAGATTCAATTTATCATGATAATATGTTTTATGTTTCAAAAGATGAGTATCAAATTTTAAAACCGAAACATGAGTTTGTCATCAAGATATAATGCCTTTAAATACTCATGATATCATAAGATCATTAAGCATGACAACCAACTATTATTATCAATGATGATTACATAAGGTATGTCCAATTATTTATATGAAAGTCATCGTTGTATTACTTTGAAATACAAGTTGTCATTTGGCCCATTAAGATCAAAAGTATTATACGTAAGCATCATGATAGCGTAATTTCTCATTTTTTATGTGTTCCATTTCAATTGATTTGATGTTCATATGAATACTCATGTTTTTCATATAGGTCCAAAGAGCAAGTTTCAAGAGAAATCATTAAGACGGAAAACATGAAGCATATTTTTTAAAAATATTCATCATGTTTATTTTCATGAGATTCACAAGACTCATAACATGAATTCATTCATCTCAATAAAAAATATTTTCATTTTAAGCAATTTGATGTGAGCATATTCAAAAAATTTTATGCAAACATGTATCAAAATAAAACACAAGCTTAGTCATAAAATCGTCAAGACCAAATATATAAAAATGATAGCACACTTTTAATTTTTATGTTAAAAGGCCATGTTCAAATTTTTGACAAAATCATGCATCTATTTATAAATTCGAAAAATAAGTTTCATCATCACAATATGACACTTTAAAAGCTCATGCATGATATAAAATCGTCAAGCATCATAAAAAGCAATTAAAAACATCAAGATACACATGCATGGATTAATTCTAGGCAATATCACAAATCATGCAAATATCATTCATAATTTTTACTTTTCAAAAATCCTAGAAAGAAAAAACATAAAATAAAATTTTATTTCCTACTAACTAAGTTAAGCACTCAAGAAAAAAACATCATGTAATTTCATAACAACTCAAGGGAGTTAAGTTACTTACCTCATTGTCGAAAACCGTCAAAGCCCATTTCACCTCATCTTTACTTGATTCTTCTTTGCAAGTCTTCTTATTCTTCTTTGGCATAATCCTCCGTTTAAGTTCATTGTTCATTTTAGATTTTTGTTTAATGAATTTGTTAACATTCATTGTTATGTGTTCAATGTCCTCATTGTCCTCATCACTTGAGTCATCACTCAAGTGGCATTCATTTGTCCGATGTTCAAAAACCTTCTTGTTCTTTAGAAGGTGGTTCAAATGTTCATCATGTTCATGATATTCTAAACGTTCCAAGAAACTCATTTCATAGGTCTTTAAGGACCCAATAAGTTCATCAATAGGATAGTTATTTAGATCTTTTGTTTCTTGTATTGCGGTTATTATCGGATCCTATCTTTTTGGAAGAGATCTTAAAATCTTGTTTACGAGTTCAAAATCCGAAAAACATTTACCAAGAGCTTTTAGACTATTGATGACATCCGAGAAACGGGAGAACATGTCATTGATAGTCTCACTTGGTGCCATTCGAAAAATCTCAAAATCATGCATCAAAATATTAACTTTCGAGTCTTTGACTCTACTTGTTCCTTCGTGCGTGATTTCAAGAGTTCGCCAAATGTCAAAAGTCATTTCGTACGTAGAAATCCGGTTGAACTCATTTTTGTCTAAAGCGCAAAATAAGGCATTCATAGCCTTTGCATTCAAGGAAAAAGATTTTCTCTTTAAGTCCGACCATTCATTCATCGGTTTAGAGGGAAGTTGAAAACCGTTTTCAATAATGTTCTATAAATCTAAGTCCATTGAAAGTATGAAAACTCTCATTCGAGTTTTCCAATAAGTGTAGTCCAATCCGTTAAAGAACGGTGGACAAAAATCCGAAAAGCCCTCTTGAAAGCCAAAAAGAGCCATTTCTCACGGGTGTAAATCCGAAAGAGAAAGAACGTGGCTCTGATACCAATTGTTAGGGATCGAGCGGCACTAAGAGGGGGGTGAATTAGTGCAGCGGATTAAATGATGGATTTTTCAGCGATTTAAAACAAGCTTTGGAAACTTTGTACGATGAAAGCAACGTTTCGTTTGAAACTGATTTTTGCGTTCTAACTTTAAAGCATGTGTACAAAGATAAAAAGGAAGTGGAGCAAATAAAGTAAAGGCTTGCAGCAAAGTAAAACAGAAATTTAAACACTCACACAATCAAGATGCAGCGATGTATAGTGGTTCGGTCAAAGTGACCTACATCCACTTCCGAAGCCTTCTCCGATGAGGCTCCCAACTTCCACTAGCAAATCCTTTTGTAGGGGAAGGACCAAATACCCCTCTTACAACCCTTTACAAGTGGTTCACACTCTTACAAGATTTCACAAAGAAGAAGGAAATGAGGTGAACACTTAAGCAAATGAAGAACAAGACTTTCCCAAGACTTATTTTCAAAATCTAGCTCTCAAAGGGTTGCTCTTTCAGCTGAGAAAGAAGGGGTATTTATAAGCCTCAAAGTGATTCAAATTTGGAGCCCAAACTTGGAGCAAAAAATTTGAATCTTTTGAGTTTTTCGGTGCTGTCAGTCCTGGCAGACTAACACACCCAAGTGGTGCTACCGCCTTGCTATAGTAATCCAAGGCGATGCTACACTTCACCAGCGATGCTATTGCACATAAGATGTCGGGCGGTGCTACGCTTCACCAGCGGTGCTATCGCTTTGATCAAGATGCGCGGCGCTGCTACAAAGATGCGAGCGTCCTGATATAGTAGCGGCGCCCTGCTATAGTAGCCGGGCGCCTACTACCGTAGCCGGGCGCCTCTCGATGCCGGGCGGTGCTACGCCCAGGTTGGGGTGGTTCAACTTTGCCGCCCATTCACCAAGGCTGAATGGGCCTGTTAAGGCCCAACTCGGCCCAATAGAGGCCCAGTTGGCCCCCACTGAATTTAGGCAGGATTTTTTCTAAATCCTTGCCCTACTCATGTGCAAACTACGAACTTAAAGACATTCCTAAGCTATTACAAAGTCCGCAAGTCAAGTCTTCTTCCATCGAGCTTCCGGCGAACTTCCGGCGGTCTTCCGACGATCCCTCGGAAACCATCCTACGGACTCCCGGCAAGCTCTCGGACTCCATGATGATTTTGGCGAGTTCCCCCGAGCTTCTTTGGCAAGCTCCGATCTTTCTTGGCAAGCTTCGCGAACTTCCGACGAACCTCCCGGCGAACTTCCGAAAACCCTTCGGCAAGCTCCCTACTCGTTCTCGACTAGTTCCGGCAGCACTCCCAACGAATCTTCAGACTTCCATCGAACACTCAAACTCCCAATGATCCATCGCACTTGACTTCGACCATTTGTTTCGCTTTACGTCTTCATCCTTATCGTAGTTACTCCTACACACAAACAACAAACATTCTACTTCGATCTAGACAGTTATTATAACACGAATTGACATTCAGTTGCCCGGCACGTAATTGGTTGGTGCTTCGTCCGATCCTTCGGCACATCGTCCTCTCTTGCGGTCCGTTGCCCAATCGGTGATTGACCTCCGCAATCCCAATATCCTTGGCACAACACGCTATTCTTGGCCCGATGCCCGACGTACGAAGCTTCCTGCCGATAGTCGACCGAACCTCTAGCTCGACATCCAATATCTTGATGTGATCACCTCCGGTGTAACGTCAATTCCTCAAGTGTCAACTGTCTAATCCTAATCGATAGTAGACCTGCGTAACTCAATATGCAGTTAGACCACAAATCACACTCAATTAGTTTTATCATCAAAATCTGAGATTCAACATTACTTAATGAATAAACCTTATGTTTATTCTTGGTCCAGCATAAATATATTTTCTCAAATTAATGTGCATATGAATGAGAAAATATCACAATGTATATAAGAGTTTCAATACAATTACAAAGTGGAACCAAGTCCTATTTTCTCTACATGATCCTTGAATTTCAGAGGTGGCATGCCTTTAGTCAAAAGATCAGCAATCATCAATTTAGTGCTAATGTGCTCAATGATTACTTTCTTTTCTTTTACACGTTCTCTTATGGCTAAATACTTAATGTTAATGTGTTTACTTCAACTTCCACTTTTATTGTTCTTAGCCATAAAGACAGTAGTTGAATTGTCATAGAAAATTCTTAATGACCTAGAAATAGAATCCATAATTCTAAGCCCTGAAATGAAACTCTTAAGCTATACACTATGTGAAGTAGCTTCAAAATAGGAGACAAACTCAGCTTCCATGGTAGAAGTAGCAATCAAGGTTTGCTTGACACTTCTACGAGAAATAGCTCCACTAGCCATCATAAATATGTATCGTGATGTTGATTTACGAGAATCAACATACAACCAAATTGTTTGTATGTCTATACATAAGCATGTAATCTTTGGTTCCTTGAACCTCATCACTTTCTTTGCAGCTCTTTAGTGGTCCATACCTAAATTACTCTAATATCAACCTAGCATCCTCACAGTAAATACAATATCAGGTCTAGTATAGACCTGGGCATACATAAGGCTTCCTATGATAGAAGCATATGGGATGTTTTTCATTGATTCCCTCTCAAGGTTGTTCTTCGGGCATTGGTTCAAATTGAACCTATCGCCTTTCATAATGGGAACAACACTTGGTGAACAATCCTTCATCCGAAATCTTTTTAAAAGTTTATTGATATAGGTTTCTTGTGATAGACCTAAAATACCTCGAGGTCTATCTTTATGGATCTTAATGCCAATGACATAAGATGCTTCACCCATATCCTTTATATTAAAGTTTGTAGAAAGGAATTGTTTCACCTCATGTAGCAAACCCTTATTATTGGTTGCAAATAAAATATCATCTATGTATAAAATAAGAAAACATATTTGACTCCCACTGACCTTCTGGTATATGCATTGATCCATGGGATTTTCAATAAATCCGAATGAAGAAATCACTCCATGGAATTTAAAATACCATTGGCGAGAGGCTTGTTTTAAATCGTATATAGATTTCTTAAGCTTACAAACCAATTGCTCACCAACACTAGAGGAGAAACCTTCAAGTTGTTTTATATAAACCTTCTCCTCTAGATCTTCATTAAGAAATACCGTTTTTACATCCATTTGTTGTAACTCAAGATCAAAATGAGTAACCAATGTCAAAATGATACGAAGAGAATCTTTCTTAGATATAAGAGAAAATATTTTCGTATAATCGATTCCCTCTTTTTGAGTAAATCCTTTTGCAACAAGTCATGCCTTGTATCTCTCAATATTACCTAATGAATCTTTCTTGATCTTAAAGACCCATTTGCAACCAATAGCCTTTGCTTCATTAGACAACTTTACAAGATCCCAGACTCCATTGCTCTTCATGGAATTTATCTCTTCCTTCATGGCATTGTACCATAAATTTGACTTTTTACAACTCATGGCTTGTGAAAATATTTTAGAATCATTTTTGGCTCTAATATTATAGTCAAATTCTTGTAGATATATAACATAATCATTATGAATTACTGATCTTTTATTTCTAGTAGATCTTCTTAATGTTGTACTAATGTTTCCTTGAGGAACTTATGGTTCAACTAATTGTTCAGGAGTTTATTGTAATTCCTGAACTAGTTGATCTATTAGAATATTATCAGCAACTTATGGAATCTCAATGATTGATTGTTCAAAACCAGTTTGTACTTAGGAGTACTATGAACTATAACCAATCTATCATTTGATGTGAAAGGTTGAGATTCTATATGATCATATGCAAAAACTATATTCCTGAATTGATCGCTCCCACTGATCATGTCATCCTCAAGAAACTTAACATTTCTTGATTCCATAATTCTAGTGATATGAGATGGATAATAAAACCTATAACCTTTGGACTTTTCAGTATATGCAATAAAATACCCATTGATAGTCCTCAAGTCTAGTTTCTTCTCTTGTGGATTATATATCCTAACCTCAGACGGACATCCCCAAATGCGCATATATCGCAAACTTGGTTTTCAACCTTTTCATAATTCAAATGGTGTCTTTTAGATAGCTTTGGTTGAAACTCGGTTTAATATATACACAGCCGTTTTTAGTACTTCAGTCCACAAGAATTTAGGAAGATTGGAGTTACTAAGCATACTCCGCACCATGTCTAATAATGTTCCGTTTCTTCTTTCTACAATACCATTTTGGTCTGGAGAACCAAAAATGGTGTATTGGGCAATAATCCCATGTTCTTGAAGAAACTGAGCAAAAGGACCAAGTACTTGTCCATTCTTAATATATCTACTATAATATTCTCCACCTCTATTTAATCTCACAATTTTAATTTACTTACCATATTAGTTCTCAACTTCAGTTTTAAGGACTTTGAAGACATCCAATGCTTCGTTTTTGTTATAAAACAAATATATATACATATATCATGAGTAATCGTCTATAAAGGAGATGAAAAATTTCTAATCATGTGCATCCATGTCTGGACAACATATATTAGTACGAATGATCTCTAATATATCTGAACTCCTATTAGCACCTTTCTTAAACTTATTGGTCTGCTTTTCCTTAATACAGTCCACACAAGTCCTAAAATCAGTAAAATCAAGAGTACTAAGTACTTCATCATTAACTAATATCTTAATTCTCTCTATGGAGATATGTCATAATCTCCGGTGCCATAACATAGATGAGTCCTCATTAATATTACACATTTTAATGGTAGTGTGAACATGCATTGAACTATAAGTGTCATTATTTTGTAAGAAAATATGATAAAGACCATCAGACAAAATGCCATTCCAAACATAATTAGATTTATATAATACACTGAATGATATATTTTGAAAATTAAAGGAATATCCAAATTGTTTGAGTCTGGAAATAGAAATCAAGTTTTGTAAGAAACTTAGTACATAAAAGGTTCTTTCCAATTTTAAAGCAAAACCACTACTTAAAGTTAAAATGCATGTTCCAATTGCCTCCATATGTGAGCCCATCTTATTACATAATAAGATGCTTTGCTCACTTCCCACTAGCTTCCTTAGGTTTTGCATACCTTGTAAAAAGTTTACAATATGGATTGTGCTGGGAAATCGGGAGATTCGGCATCTCATGCGTAGCAGAAAACAAAAACAAGACTGGATTTTCCATAGTTACGTACTTGGCCATCATGCGATGAATGGTTCGTAAAAATCGTAAATCCGAAAAATCCGCATGTATCATGTCAGAAGCATTACTTGGGGAGATCGTATATCCCCGAAAATTTCAGATCCGGTGAAGAGGATGAAGGAGCACTAGCGTACTCCTCTCTAGTGGTAATCCATATAGTGGATGCAACAATGACGCTCCTCAGATCACCGTGGGATCTCTCTCTACGTGCACCACAAGGTTGTCGGAGTCAAGGAGGAGGAGAGGAGACTGAGGAGAATAGGAGGATGACTACCAAGAGCTCTCAGCCTATGAACCAGGAGGTTCCTCCTATTTATAGAGGTGGAGGAAGCTTATCCTTAATAGATCCTGTTCACACTAGATCTCTATCCAATTGGATCTCATTGGATCTTATCCATAGGATCCAATTTGATCTCATCCAATTGAATCTTATCCAATCATTTAATTATATCTCATCCAATTACCCAATTGGATCTTATCCATAGGATCCAAACTAGGGGCTTCGTAGATATCTCATATTCGCACCTCTGCTCGTCGTAATATCCACCTTATGTATGTGACCCTCTAGGTCCGATACCGAATTGGCCGTGAATCGCTCCCATCAAAACTTCTTGTGACTTAGAACACCTTCTGATATAGTGAATTATTATCTCCATAATAATTCACTCGACTTAATGACGATGGATGTACTAGGCCACTACGCCATAGTCCCTAAACAGTACAGGGGGATATAATCCATCGAACCTGTCTGTCCTTAGTTACCATGTATCTATAGTCCCTCATCCATCTAATATCCCTGAGACTATATATTGGGCATAGTAGAGTTAGGCCCATACGGAATCCTGTCCGAGTCTTGCTCTAGTCGGATTCTCCCGAAGAATTCTTCTCTTAATCCGAATGACCGTGGCCAGGGATTTTGACTGAGCGAGCACATGCGGGATATTCATCTCATGATACCGAGAGTGGATGATCCTCTATTGATATACAATTGCCTTCGTAAGGTTGACTACCATTCTAGAGAACTGGCTATACCAGATCTGGAGCTCTCCAAACCTGTAAGTCTGGCGTCAAAGAATGAAGTACTCAAACAAGGCATCTTTGGTGCCTCAAGTCTAAGGACCAGATACACTACTAGGACTACGGAATCACTGTTTAACATTAGGTATCATTAACCATACAACATTCTATAAGTGGATCAATCAGTGAACTCATTCTCCAATGAGCACCTACATTGTACCTCTAATGTCCCCACACAAGCGACTTTGAGACCAATCGCCTCCATCATATAAACGAGTATACAGCACATTAGTCTATTCGGTCATCTCGATATCCTCGTCGAGTAACCTATGACCAAGATGATTTTGGATCTGTGTTTAAAGGTATATCGGTCTCATTATCGTGATCTCATCACGATCTGATTCCCATTGCATAGATCCATGGACATCACAATATTCATCCAGATAATATGAGAAAATAGCAAAATAATATGCGAAGAGATTGACGTAACATGTCACAGGTGCCACCACTCACATGATTGGCTTGTAGGGCACCTATAACCAATAATCTCCCATTTGACCTAAAGTCAATTACCTACATGTCTGATCCCCATCAGACCTCTGTGATGCTCAAATATAATCTGAATCAATGACTTTATTAGTGGATCAACAATGTTATCTTCGGATGGAACTCTTTTCACTGCTACATCTCCTCGAGCCATGATCTCTCTGATCAAGTGGAACATCCTCAGAATGTTCTTAGACTTTTGATGAGACTTAGGTTCCTTTGCTTGAACGATCACCCTATTATTATTATCATATATGGGAATCAGTGTCACACTGCTCGATACGATTCCCAAATCCATGATGAACTTTTTCATGCAGACACCCTCTTTTGCTGACTCTGCCATAGCAATGTATTCCACCTTTGTAGTACTTAACTATCTAGATAGCCAAGCCTTTACGGTGGAGAGCATTCCTACATCATTCCCAATAATTAAGATGCCATCCACATATAACACCAATAAGGTGATAGCGCTCCCACTTACCTTCCTATACACACAAGGCTCATCTTCATTCTTAATGAAATCATAAGATCTGATCGCCTTATTAAATCTTATGTTCCAACTTCGGAAAGCTTACTTTAGTTCATAAATAGACTTAAGCAATCTGCATACCTTATCTAGACTGTGCTTGGATATGAACCCCTCAGGCTGTATCATATACACTTCCTCTTCGAGGTTGCCATTGAGGAATATAGTTTTCATATCCATCTGCTAGATCTCATAGTCATAATGTGTTGTAACAACCAATAGAATTCAAATGGATTTTAGCAAAGCTACGGGTGCAAAGGTTTCGTTATAGTCAACACATTGCTTCTGACGATACCTCTTAGCCACTAGCCTTGCCTTATAGGTCTCCACCTTTCCATTTACCCTGATCTTTTTATTGAAGATCCATTTGTAGCCAATAGGTATAATACCCTCAGGTGCATCAATAAGGTTCCAAACCTTGTTGGAGTACATGGATTCTATCTCAGAATTCATAGCTTCTTGCCACTTCCCGGAGTCTATATTCATAATAGCCTCCTCGTAGGTCTGAGGATCAATGTCCTGAATGTTCTCTTTACTAATATGTCCCACATATCTTTAGGAGGGTGTGACACTCTACCAGTCCTACACAAAATTGAAACTTATGTGTTAGGTACCTGAACAGACTCGATCTCTGGAATGGTGCCTGAGCTAGGTTCTGTAACCTCGCTCAATTCTATCATACTCTCATTGTTTCCACCAAGAATGTGTTCTTTCTCAAGAAACACTGCTCTCTTGGCAACAAAAACCTTTTGGTCCTCAAGGTGATAGAAATAATAACCACAAGTTTCCTTGGGGTATCCCACAAACTTGCACTGTTCCGTCTTGGATTTTAACTTATCGGGGTCGTGTCTTTTAACGTGGGCAGGGCAGCCCCAAATCTTAATAACCTTAAGATCGAGCTTCTTTCCTCTCCATATCTCATATGGTGTAGACACTACTGATCTAGATAAAACTCTATTCATAAGGTAAATTACAGTCTGTAGGGCATATCCCAAAAATGAGATGGATAGGTTAGCGAAACTCATCATGGACAGCACTATATCTAATAGTGTGTGATTCCTCCTTTTTGATACACCATTGAGCTGTGGTGTATAAGGAGGTCTCCATTGGGACAGAATCCCATGGTCCTTGAGGAACTGGGTGAATTCTGTACTCAAATATTCTCCTCCTCGATCTGATCGAAGAGTTTTAATACTCTTTCTAGTCTGGTTCTCTACTTCATTCTTATACTCCCTAAATTTCTCAAAGGTATCAGACTTATACTTTATCAAGTACACATGTCCATATCTAGAGAAATAATAATTGTTCTCAAAAAGTATTTTATAACCATTTAATGTTAAACAAAATAAAAATAATATTTTTGATAATAGAGGGAACAAAATAACATGCATCTAATGTAATAATATCTCTATTAGGCAGGTGTAGAGTGACATCACCGACAGCAACAGCAGCAACTCTTGCTCCATTGCCCATCTTGAGGTCCATCTCGCCTTTTACCAATGTCCTATGCCTTGTCAAAACCTGCAACGAATTGCAGATATGATAAGTACTACCGGTATCCAATACCCATGCATTATCACAAGAATCTGACATATGGAGATTGATCATGAAAGTACCTGAAGCTTTTCTAAGCTTCTGTTTCACTTTTTTTGGAAGATATGCCTTGCAGTTCCTCTTCCAACGCCCATCTTGACCGTAGTGAAAGCACTGGCCTTTGTCCTTTGCTGGGTTAATTTTGGCAACCTTTGCCTTACCCTGTTTACCCTTGCCCTTACCCTTCTCAAGGGTCTTCCCAGCCTTTTTTTTCCTTTTGGTCTCACCAACATAGAGAACTAATTTCTCTTTCTTGATAGTGCTCTCTATCTCCCTCAACATATTGAGGAGCTCAGGGAGAGATACCTCAAGTTTATTCATATTGAAATTCATGATGAACTGAGAAAAGGAATCTGGTAGGGATTGAAGCATAAGATTAACATACAGGTTATCATCTAGGACCATTCCTAGATCTATGAGTTTTTCAATCCACTCTATCATCTTCAGAACATGGTTCTGAACCGGTGTCCCCTCATTCATCTTGGCACAGAAGAGACTCTTGGATATCTCATATCATTGAGTTCTTTCCTATTCCTCACATAGTTTACGGAGGTGTAGGAGTATGGAATAAGCATCCATATTTTCATGTTGTCTCTATAACTTAAGAGTCATAGAGGCTAACATGTAACACTGAGCGAAAGTGGAATCATCTATATACTTTGTATATTAGGCAAACTCTTCTTGAGGAGCTTTTGTCTCAGGTTGGGGCATAACTGTATCTAAGACATATGCGATTTTCTCCGCTGTAAGAACTATTCTTAGGTTGTGGAGCCAATCCATATAATTTGGACCAATGAGGCGGTTGGCATCAAGTATACCATGTAGAGGGTTTGATGACGACATGTTTCTAATAAATTAGGAGATATAGCATAAGTAAATAACATGCAGATTTCGTAAAAATAAACAATCAAGATATGAACTTCTATCTTGACATGCTCCCACTAATTTTTCTAGCGAGTCACATGACACCCTCATGCACGTGAAACGAAAGTCTCCGGTAGACTTCTAGTAGGGATTAGGATCCAATCGACATCTTAGTGCAACCTTGAGGGACTCGATCAATCACGCTAAGTCCAAAAGGTAGACAACTCTTGCCAATCATAACTCCTTGTGATTCCCATCATATTTGGCCTCCGAACCACCATGGCCTCGAGGGACTCGACCAACCATAATGTCCAGTTAAGTCATCACCATCATTACAAGATGAGTCCGATTTGATGATATGCCCTCGAGGGACTCGACTAAGTATACCATGTCCTTAGGTCACCGGTGGCATCTCTATGTCAAAGACAAGATAGCGAGATGCGAAATAGGTGAGCCTCGAGGGACTCGACCAACTCAGCCTACATCGAGAATCGGTTCCTGTCCCTAACGATGGAAGGCCACATGGGTTAATCTTATTGCATCATGCTTACTGACTTAATATTATCATAGGAGAGGTTTTAGGTTCGGTCTCATGATATGACGTGTCACACACATACATATTTAATATATTTACATCACATGTAAATATATATATATATATATACTTATCTAGTAGGTGTATAGCATTCATATGCACAAGCACATCATATGATCATGGACTTCAACCTAATATGATTAGGCCTGAGCCAATAAGCCTAATCACTTACATCAGGATCTATGTGCATATCAGTGCATCTCTATGCACGGTGATCATCCATCTCGTCATCGTCGGATCTGCCGGCACCTTGACGCATCTCCATGTGTAGCGATCGTCTGAATCGGTCTCAGGGGTCCCGCTACCACCTCCAGGTTTCTACCGCATCTCTAGGATAATTATAACATAATTATAGGCACGTAGGCCCGATAATCAACGAAAAATAAAGGCTCGTAGGCCCCAATAATCACATACACACATCATAAAGTCCATGATCATCTTCCCACATCACATCACATCACATCACATCACATGTATATATCATGTAGGATTACTAGATGAATAATAATAGTTACTTAAACCTTTTAAATAACTAAAATTTGAAATTAGGGATATACAGGGAATTTTTTAAATTCTGAGGGGTATTTTGATCATTTTGTCATAAAGGACAAAATTAGAATTTCAAAAATTTTGAGAGGTAAAACTATCTTTTGATCCAAAAACCCTAATCCCCTCCCTTTCTTGTTGCTACATTGCGGTTTCGGCCATAGTCCGCGGGCACGCCGCTGCAGCGTGTGGTGGCGTCGCAGCGGGCGGGTGCCCCTACGATTATTGCTGCCATAGTTGGCAGGCGCAGCATGCTTGTTGTCTTTGCGGGCGAGTCACTGTGGGCGACGCTGGCGCTGCACCCCACGGGCGATGTTGGCGCAGCCCCTTGTGGGCGGCCTAGCGCCCATAGGTGTGGGTAGGGTGACTACAAGCGGGTGCAGGCGCCGCCCGCCCTTGTGGGCAAGCCACCTGTGCCCGCAGCTGCCGTCGCTGCGAGTAGGCCAACAGCAGCAGCCAAGGCTGTAAGTAGCCTTGTGAAGGCACCAAGGGCAGCAATAGTTGCTGCCCTTTTTCGCTTTTATGTCAATGATTTTGATGTCAAAAATGCATTCAAAACATAACACATGTAGTTTATAAGCCAATCATCGCATGACGAACCTGGCTCTGATACCACTGTTGGAAAATTGGGAGATTCAACATCTCATACGTAGCAAAAAATAAAAACATGATCGGATTTGCCACAGTTACGTACTTGGCCATCGTGCGATGATTGATGCGCAAAAATCATAAATCTAAAAAATCCGCATGTATCATGTCAGAAGCGTTACTTGGGGAGATCGTATATCCTTGAAAATTTCAGATCTGATGAAGAGGATGAAGGAGCACTAGCGTACTCCTCTCTAGCGGTAATCCACATAGCGGACACAACAATGAAACTCCTCAGATCACCACGGGATCTCTCTCCACGTGAACCACAAGGCTGCCAGAGCCAAGGAGGAGGAGAGGAGATTGAGGAGAATAGGAGGATGACTACTAAGAGCTCTCAGCCTATGAACCAGGAGGTTCCTTCTATTTATAGAGGTGGAGGAAGCTTATCCTTAACAGATCCTATTCACATTGGATCTCATTGGATTTTATTCATAGGATCCAATTTGATCTCATCCAATTGAATCTTATCTAATCATTTAATTAGATCTCATCCAATTATCTAATTGGATCTTATCTACAGGATCCAAACTAGGGGCTTCGTAGATATCTCATATCCGCAACTCTACTCGTCGCAACATCCACCTTATGTGTGTGACCCTCTAGGCTCGATATCGAGTTGGTCTTGAGTCACTCCCGTCAGAACTCCTTCTGACTCAGAATACCTTCTGATATAGTAAATTATTATCTCTATAATAATTCACTTGACTCATCGAATATGGACGTACTAGGTCACTATGCCATAGTCCCCAAACGGTACAGGGGGATATAATCCATCGACTGCGTCTCGGCCCTCGCCATGTATCTATAGTCCCTCATCCATCTAATATCCCAGAGATCATATATTGGGCATGGTAGTGTCAGGCCCATACGGAATCTTGTCCGAGTCTCGCTCTAATCGGATTCTCTCGAAGAACTCCTCTCTCAATCCGAACGACCCTGGCCAGGGATTTTTCCTGAGCGAGCACACGCGGGATATTCATCTCATGATACCGAGAGTGGATGATCCTCGATTGACATATAATTGCCTTCGTAAGGTTGGCTACCATTCCCGAGAACTAGCTATACCAGATCTGGAGCTCTCTAAACCTATAAGTCCGGCTTCAAAGAATGAAGTACTCAAACAAGGCATCTTTGGTGCCTCAAGTCTAAGGACCAGACACACTACTGGGACTATGAAATTGCTATCTGACATTAGGTATCATTAACCATACAGTATTCTGTAAGCGGATTAATCAGTGAACTCATTCTCCAATGGGTATCTGTATTGTACCTCTAGTGTCCCCACACAAGCGACTATGAGACCAGTCGCCTCCATTATATAGACGAGTATGCAATGCACCAGTCTATCTAGTTATCTCGATGTCCTCATCGAGTAACCTATGACTAGGATGATTTAGGATATGTGTTTAAAGGTATATCGGTCTCATTATTGTGATCTCATCACGATCTGATTCCTATTGCATAGATCCATTGACATCATAATATTCATTCAGATAATGTGAGAAAATACCAACAATAATATACGAAGAGATCAATGTAACATGTCACAGGTGCCACCACTCACATGATTGGCTTGTAGGACACCTATAACTAACAGATTGTTGATCCAAAGTCAATCCACCAGGTGTTAATATTAACATTAATCATATTAGATTCATAACACACAAACGAGGTTGGTTTACCTTTCTTTTCAAGCCATTATTGGAATTTCAAGCATTCCTTCTTCATGTGTCCCTTCTTTTTATAGAAGAAACACTTTGCTTCTTTCTTGATATCAGCTTGGGATGGTATTTTACCTTTTCCCTATTGATTGGCTTGATTTTTATCAGTTTTATTCTTCCTGTGAGTGGTTACCACCAATGCACTTTCACTCAGCTCCATCAGTAGCCTCTCTTCTTCTTGAACACACTTGGTCATTAATTCATTGATTGACCATTTGTCCTTATGTGTATTGTATGAAATCTTAAAATACCTGTATTGATGTGGAAAGATGTTCAGAATGTAGTGTACTAGTCAGGATTCTGACATATCAACCTTAAGTTTCTTAAGTTGAACTGTAATATCCCACATTTACATTATATGCCCATGCATACCTTTTACGTTAGTGAGTCTAAGGGATAAGAATTTCATTATTAGGGTACTTGCTAATGCTTTTTCTGAAGTGACGAATTGCTCGTCGATAGCTTGTAGCAAGTCCCGGACATTCTCATGCTGGTCAACAGAACCACATATACCAGTAGTTATTTTAGTCTTGATTAACATCACACTAAGCCGATTGGATTGCTCCCATCGCTCATATAGCACGACCTCAGTTGGAGTGCTGGTATTAGTGACTACAGGTGGTTCGTTTTTCCTAATAGCATAATCAATGTCCATCCACCCTAGATGGAGGAGAATTCTCTCTTTCCAAATCTTATAGTTATCACTCCTAAGTTCGAGAATGTCACATCGAATATCAGAGATATTAACAGTTTGAGAAATTACATAAAATCCAAAATGCTTATATCAAAATTTGAGACTTAATAGTCTAAATTACATGCTTTACCAATGTGAAACATGCTAATATTAAATCTCATGACATAAAAATTACCTGTGGGCTAAATTTTTAATCCAAATAGATTCAAATGATGTTTATAATAAAACTATCAAATTATGTACCAATTCATAATCCCTAAGGGTAAATTATGAAAATAATCTGATATTTTATCCTGATTAATTATATAAATATAATAAAATATCTTGTGGGATAATGATTATTATATTAAATATAATCAATCATAATATTATGTCTAATTCCTTATGTGATCCTAATCTTAACTTTATATATAATTTTAATTAATTAAGGATGCTATGGCTAGTTCCTAATTAATTAAGATTATATACATCACTAGATATTTTTAAATAAAATTGACTCATAAGCATAAATTAATATGACCAAATATTCATATAACATATGAGCAATTTCAATGATAATAAATGTTTCATTTCATCAAAAATATTAAAAATCTTTTATCTTCATGATTTTCAACACCGAATACATCAAAAGTTTTAAAAGAGAAATCAAAATCAAACCATATTCAAGGCATAAAATAAAAACCTTTTTCATATCAAGGTAGAGGTTAATCAGGCTTTGATACCAAATATAAGAAAAAAAAACTGAAGAACATCATGTGTTTCTAAATCACTATAATAGAAACACGATGAAACTAAATGCGGAAATGAAATTATGTACCTCCAGCCATTGTTGTCGAGAAATTTTTACAGTGGTTTCTCTTAGTATTTTGGTTCTTCTCGGCTCAGAACTCTCACTTTAGATGGTGTAGAAAAATCTTGAAGACTTGAAAGAGAGATATAGCCAAGGGACCAAAACCTCCCTTTATATAGATATTCTCCCATCAAGAACAATCATTACCACCAAATTCATAACGTTCAAGAATTAATTCAAGTTTTGTAATATTTAGACTATAATTAAGAATTTTAATGATAATAAATAAATATTTAATAATAATAATTAATTCATAATGAATGAAAAATTAAAATATTTAAATCATAATAAATGGAGAAATGAATGATGAACTTAATAAGAACGATTTCATTCTCTAACATTAATAAAAATCAATGATAATTAAGAAGGAATGGTTACATCCACTTCCTCATCCTCTTCACAAAACTAGGATACCAAGGTCGATGGCTCCATCAAGTGGCCCCCATTTGGATGTGCGAGACTAGTTGTTCAAGATGGATTAGCGACTAGAAGATATAAAAAGGGAGATAATGCAGTGAAAACAATTTGAAATCGACATCTACCTTAAGTTCTCATTTGCAAAAACCATAATGGAAGAGCTTATCCCTTAGGGCTTTCGTAGGCCGACCTTGGAGTTGTACGAGGGAACTTCAACTCCACTATGCACATTGCTACTTTCACTTCCCAAATAACATTATTCAAGATCATCAACTCTGTTGTGTCAAAATTTCCTGACCATTCTTAGAGTAGTGGTGTGGGAGTGGTTTTTGAAGCTTCCACCTCAATGCCTTTTGGACAGTTGACAAAAGGGTTTAAGTTAAACTTCATCCGCTACCAGTTGCTATAGAAATCAATTACCTCACTCTAACAAATGGACAAAGAGTCCCTTGCCAGTTATATAAAGATATTTAATGATGAAGTTATTGAATCTCGAATTTTGATGATGAAATCAATTGATAGGTTATTTGATCTAATCCATATTATTGAGAAAAGTGTATAGAATTAACTACGATAGTGATGAAGACGTAAAGCAAAATGATGTACCGGAGTCAAGTGCGATCAAATTCTTGGATGTTCGAGAGTCCACCGAAAGTCCAAAGATTTGTTAGAAGTGCTGCCGGAATTGGCCAAGAATGAATTGGGGGCTTGCTGATGGGTTGTCGGAAGTTTGCTGGAAGGTTCATCGGAAGTTCGCGGAGTCCACTGAGAAAGATCGGAGCTTGCCGAAGAAGACTCGTCAGAACTCACCAAGGTTGTTGTAAAGCCCGGGAGCCTACTGGGAGTCTATCGAAAGTTATTCGAGGGTTTGTCGAAAGTTCGTCGGAAGTTCACCGGAAGCGCTGGAAGAAGACTTGATGTGTCGGTTTAGGTTTTTATTTTTTGTATGTCTTTAATGTCATAGTTAGTACATAATTAGAGTTAGGATTAGATGTTAATCCTTTAAACCTTTATAGGGGCCAACTGGGCCCATAGATTAACTAGATTGGGTCAGATTTAAGGTCCATCTAGAAGTGTTGGACCTTGTCTAGCGGTGGCACCACCAGACTGGGGCGGTGGAACCACCTTGGGAATAGATTCCCAAGTAAACTAGGCGGTGATACCATTGGTAGTTCTTATCTGCTAGGCAGTGGTACCACTTGATAGGCGGTGGTACTGCCCCTCCATAGAGCCCGAGACTCTGTCAAGTGGTAGTACTGCCAGATTGGGCGATGGTACTACTAGTGTCAGGTGGTGGTACCGCTAGCACCCGAAAATCCAGGATGAGACCTCTTTTGGCTCTAATTCTGAAGCTAATTGAGCATATAAATACCCCTTACTTCTCAGCTGGCTAAGCATAATTAAGAAGTGATAAAAACTGAGTCAAAACTCTAGAGAAATTACTTTCAAAATTTTGAGTGTTTACCTCCCAAATTTACAAGTGTAAAAATTCTATAAAATAGTGTGAGCCACTTGCAAGTTCTGTAAAAAGGGGTGTTTGGTCCTTCCCCTTCAAGAAGGATTGATAGTGGAAGCCGAGAATCTCATAGGAGAAGGTTTCATAAGTGGACGTAGGTCATTTTATTGAACCACTATAAATCGCTATGTACTTCTCTTTATGTGTAAGTTTTAAATTATTATATTTTAATTTTTACTTAGTTGTAATCTTTTAATCTCCTTCTCTCAACTCTCTTTTGTATTCACTCGAATATTCCTCTTTACTGAAATTGCTTTCATCGAACAAAACTTCTCAACGCACAATGCATTTTTCCACATCAGTTTAAATTATCGATTTTTATCCGCTGCACTAATTCACCCTCCCCTCTTAGTGTCGCTCTAGATCCTAACAGTTGGTATCAGAGCAAGGTTATTCTCATTTTGGTTTAACACCTAAGAGAGATGATATTTTTTGACATGCAAGAGGATTATTCAATCACACGTTCACCTATGTTTAATGGGTCGGATTACACATATTAGGAGACTTGCATGAGAATTTTTCTTATTTATATGGATTTTAAACTTTAGAACATTGTTGAAAATGACTTTAAACAATCTTCTCTTCCGATGAACAATTGGAATGAGTTAGAGAAGAAGATTTTCGCTTTTAACGCTAAGGCTATGAAGGCCTTATTTTGCATTCTTGATAAAAATGAATTTAATCACATTTCAATTTGCAAATCAACTTTTGATATTTGGCATGCTCTTGAAATCACTCATGAAGGCACTAGCCGAGTGAAAGAGTCCAAAATCAACCTTTTAGTGGATTCTTACGAGTTATTTCGAATAAAACCAAGTGAGTCCATCGGAGACATATACACCCATTTTACGGATGTCGTCAATAGACTAAAGCACTTAGAAAATTTTTTTCTAATTTTGAACTTGTAACTAAAATTCTAAGATCCTTTCCAAATAGTTGAGATCCAAAAGTTATGACTATTCAAGAGGTCAAGGACTTAAAGAACTTTTCTCTCGAAGAACTAATTGGATCATTAATGACTTACGAGATGACTTGCAACGCTCATGATGAGCTTGAGAACTTCCTTCCAAAGAATAGGAAGGATATGACTTTGAAAATGCAAGAAGACCACTTAAAAGAATCTTCAAGTGATGAGGACTATGATGATGAACTTGCACTTTTGACTCGAAAATTCAAAAAAAATTTAAGAAAAAATAAATTTAAAAATAACTATAAAAATAAATTTGAACCCAAGAAGAAACAAATGATTTACTATGAATGCAAGAAGTCGGAGCATTTCGAAAGCAAATGCCCCCAAGCAAAGAAGAAGCATCTCAAGAAGAAGACTCTAAAGGCAACATGAGATGACTTAAGTAGCTCCAAAGATGAAGAAGCAACCAACAAGGAGGTCTCTAACTTTGCCTTGATGGCTAATGGAGAAGAGATAAGTGATTTGTTTAATGAAAATTTATCTTTCGATGAGCTTTCAAATGCATTTTATGAATTGTTTGAAGAATGTAGGACTATTATCAAAAAGTTTAGTTTGTTAAAAAAGGAGCATGCTCTCTTAGTTGATAAATTTGAAACTCTTAAACACAACACTTATTTGTCTCCTTGCTCTAAGTGTGAACACTTAGAGATACTAAAGAAAGAGAACTTGCTACTCAAAGAAACCTTAGATAAATTTAAGATTGGTAGCAAATCTTTAGACATGATCCTTGCCAATAAGGGTCATGTTCACAAAAGAAGTGGAATCAGATTCATGAGTAGGTCTCATCGAAATCTAACTACTTTCATTAAAGGACCTACATTACATGTATTACCACACAAAATATAACTTTTGTTGCATGCCCGGACATATTGTTTACTAATATCCATTTAAGAAATTTAGTCTAAATAAATTGATATGGGCTCCTAAAGAAATCATTAGAAATTCAATGCATAATGACAAAATTAGTAGATCAATTTTTAAAAGAAAATTGAAAAGTCAAATCACCTAAATTGAAATACTTAAAAGAAAATACATTTTCCATCTATTCGAGATTAATGAATTCATTTATTTCGTGAATCTCGTGAACTTCTTGAATATGATTTTGATGATGAGTTTGGAGTTGATGAATTGAACTAGAATGAGATCCTTCAAAATGATTCATGACTTCTATTTCTAAAATTTTATTTGGAATCACAAACTTTATTTTGTTGAAATCATGACTTATTGAACATTGATGGTTTTAATGCATTTGATATTTGAATTTTCTTTTAATATTCCTAGTACATGAATCATATTCTCATTTGATGATACATTCAACTAAATCACTTATCGATATTTACAATTGTGATATATCCTTTTTGAAATATATTTTGAATGTGATTCCTACTGATGAATCTACTCTTTGAATCTTGCAAACTATGATATTGATGATTCGATGATTAGAATAAGTTGAAAACTATGATGAATGTTTTGAATCATATTTGATGATCTTTTAAAATTATATACGATGATTAATGATAGTTTGAATGCATGAATCAATAATTTTTTTCCCTACTTAAAATTTCTTTTCTTTGATCTCTATTTCTCAGACTTATAGCTTAAGATGATGTGATTCATGATTCTTGATTTTGATCTTGCTAAAAAGAATATTTATAAACCATGAATGATGTCTTTCATGATGCTACACACTGACCTTTGTTAATTTTGATGATTACTACATCTTCTTTTTATTATTATTTGGTCTTGATGAGTTTATTCAAATCGATAAATGGTGAGGGATGAAATTGACTTAAATGTTGATCAAATTCATGGCAAACAAATTCAACCAATTTAATATTATAATAGAAAGAATAATTAACCAAAAGATCAAGGTGTTGTTGCCTCTGAAAATTGTCTAAGTCAGATTGCCAGCGGTGGCACCGCCTGAGAGCTCCCTTATATAAAGGGGCTTTAGGGCTGATAGTAGAACCAACCCCAACCTTTGCTGCAACCTGTAAAAACACTCCACCTCTCAATCACCATCTTTCTTCTCAAGAAAATCAAGAGAGGCTTCCAACTTCTCAAATCTTGGATCAAGACCATTATCTTTTCAAGAAATCTCTACTAAGGTATTCTTTGATATTCTCCCTTTGAACTCTTAATACATTGCTGCCCTTTTAAAATTACTCATTCATTATCATCAATTGTAGACAAATGACTCCTAGGAGATCATCTAGGGACAAAGGGAAGAGGAAAGAAAGAGATTCATATGACCCATCCCTATTAAACTCTAGTGAAAATGCCCTTATGTATCCTAGTTTTGAACTAGAAATGTACACAAGGGTAAGCATGTTGATCTAATTGAATTAGGAGACATAGAACCTATGCATTGGTTTGCTAATTTAGATGTCTTACCTATTTTACAAATTAACGAACCAATATACCTTAGGCTAGTTCGGTTATTTTATACCAACCTAAGCGTAGAAGAAGATGATAATGTGTCAACTTATCTTCTAGGAAACCAAATCTCAATTATGGATAGCACAATTTACGATCTAATAGGAATCACTAAAAAGAGTAGAGGTTGTTATTTTAGAGGCCAATGGGATTTAGATGCAATCGGAGTAACCTATTCCAAGGCCTTAGGGATCATTTTTGGAAATCCTAACATATCCATTATCCTTAAAAGCTATGAGCACTTGCTACCTTTTAGTTCTAAGGTTCTCTATCACATAATTATTAGTATCCTAATTCCAAAATAATACCACCACAATGAAGTCAATCAAATGAAACTAGAATCTATGTATTGGATAATAGCCGGACAAGAAAATTGTTTTGGTTACTTAATCTAACAAAACATGATTGATGTATCTAAGAAGGATCTAATGCTTCTATATGGTGGTTTGATCACAAGACTATTACATGCATATAACATTAGGATACCATCCAACGAAGAATTAATAAATATAAATAGATACAATGCCATAAACAGAAACCTACTTAAGCAATTAAGGTGCACATTTAGGAATGAAATTTAGACTAGGCTGCCTAGAAGGACCGATCCTCTCCCTCCAGTAGAAGAACCCGAAACATCTGTATTTAGGGGTAATAAATCTTTTATTCTTAGTCCCTTTGGTGCTACACCGACAGATCCAGCTCTTACTCCATCTTTTGACTATCTAATCATGATTGAAATAAATCAACTCAAATCACATCAAGCTAAGATCCTAACTGAAGTACGTAAAATGAATCGTAAGTTGGATAATTTGTATAGATATTTTGGTATTCCACCCGAGGAATAATTGTAAAAACACTATGTTGACTTCATGAGTTGTAATGGAGCTCATAACTCCCATTTTGTACTCTTAATGTTATTTTGGTACATTTTAAGTTTCATATATGTTGAACTTAATACATGAGGTTGTTGTATATTTCTTTTCCAAAATTTTTCAGTTTTCATAAACTTATTTTGATCCTTCACCTATCTTGGTATTATCTTTTCCGATTTCATACTATCTTATGACATCTTTTCGATTTCGTATTTTGAATGAAGCTTTCACTTTCATCCTCCTCCAATCTTGGATTGATACTATTGTTTCATCTATTAATGATTTTTAGTATTATATGCATGACTCACGGTTAATGATTTTTGAATTGACAACGTGCCCATTTAATGACTTGATAAATTTGATTCTATCGACATGAATCAATGCTTCACTCTTCACACTTTTGTATCATGAAACTTGAAGTTTGATATTTTTTTTCCTAAACAAATTGTCTTCAAGACAATCGAAACTATTCCTTAACACACAACTTTTTGTCATGAATTTTATGTGAAAAGAAGAAGCTCTCTTTTTTTATATAGCTTGAATATCAATTCAGATTTCGTTCATTTCTCTAAATACAAATTAGAAGATTTCTTAACTCATGTAAATTTTGTGTCATGAGCTTTTATGAACTCTTGATGACTTGAATGATTGTTTTCCACTTCATGGATTTGTCATGGAAATATCAAGTTAGCTATTATCGTTAGATTCTTTCTATGGCTTGAATTTTCGATCAAATTGCCTCTTGAACTTTTCATGACTCTTGAATTTTTTATTAATAGATATTATCGTTAGATTCTTACCATGAGTTTTTAAGTATTTTGTGCTTGAATGATCTCTCTTTTCTACCTCATGAGTTTTATTTGGTAGAAATGATTCTTGTATGAATTTTTTTTATAACTTGAATGATTTATTTTTATACTTCACAAATTATTATGCCTTCTTGATGAAATCATGGATTTAAGTCTTCTCTTTTTGCCATTTTCACAAAAACTCTATCATAATATTTGGTATCAATGGCCCATTTCCTTTTTGTTAATGACAAAGGGGGAGAAAAATGTGGCAAATTGAATTGATGACTTGATGGCATGATTTGTATTGATAAATGCTTTGTATGCACCGTATTACAATGTATCAAAATTGCCATGCTTTGTGTCATAAAATGCTTGCTATCATTAAAAGCATCACAATGAATCACAATTATATGTAGTGTATCGCAAATGATTATAGTGTATCGTAATTGTATGGAATGTATCATATGCATCGTAAATGTTTCATGAATACTTAAAATGAAAATATTTCTATGATCATTATCGTATCATGCTACTTAAATTTGATATCTTGCCTTGATACGATTAGCTCTCATTTGTGTATCATTGAATGATGTATCATCAATTGATATTATGTCTTAAATTCTTGAACTATTTGATATCACTTGATTTTTGCTACATTTCAAAATTATAGTTGGTATCATTTGTCGAAATAATGATTATATATCATTATTCGACATTGAACTTAAAAATGGAGGTCATGCTTTGACATCATTTTCAAATTGTGAAAAATACAAAGTTTCATATTTAGGGATGAAAAAATATGCTAGTTGAGCATAACGATAAGTTCGAACGTATGTAACTTATTGGGTTGGGCTTGAATTCAAGGGGTTTGAATTCAAGTATTTTCTTTTTCAAAATATGACATATAGATAGGGGGAGTTAAGGTTAACTCTATCATCAATTGATTGTCATCATCAAAAAGGGAGAGATTGTTGAATCTCAGATTTTGATGATGAAGTCAATTGATAGGTTATTTGATCTAATCCATATTATTGAGAAAAATGTGCAGGATTAACTATGATAGTGATGAAGATGTAAAGTAAAATGACGTGTCGGAGTCAAGTGCGATCAAATCCTTGGATGTTCAAGAGTTCGCCGGAAGTTCGAAGATTCATTGGAAGTGCCACTGGAATTGGTAGAGAATGAATCGGGGGCTTGCCGATGGGTTGTCGAAAGTTCACCGGAAGATTCATCAGAAGTTCGTGGAGTCCACCGAGAAAGATTGGAGCTTGCCGAAGAAGACTCGTCGGAACTCACCAAGGTTGTCGTAAAGCCTAGGAGCCTATTGGGAGTCTATCGAAAGTTATTCGAGGGTTCATCGGAAGTCCATCGGAAGCTCACCGAAAGAAGACTTAATGTGTCAGTTTATGTTTATGCTTTGTGTATGTCTTTAATGTCACAATTAGCACATAATTAGAGTTAGGATTAGGTGTTAATCCTTCAAACCTTGGTAAAGGCCAATTGGGCCCATAGATTAATTAGATTAGGCTAGATTGAAGGCCCATCCAGAAGTGTTAGACCTTGTTTAGCAATGGCAGTACCAGATTGGGGTGGTGGAACCACCTTGGGAATAGATTCCCAGGTGCACTAGGTGGTGGTACCGCTCAGGTCAGTGGTGGTATCGTCGGTAGTTATTACCTGTCAAGCGGTGGTACCATTTGACAGGTGGTGGTACTACCCCTCCACAAAGCCCGAGACTCTATCAAGCGATAGTATCGCCAGATTGGGTGGTGATACCACCTAGTACATTGACAGAACCAGGGTCAACTGGTGGTGGTACCGATAGTGTTAGGTGGTGGTACCACTAGTGTTAGGTGGTTGTACTACCAGCACCCAAAAATCCGAGATGAGACCTTTTTTAGCTCCAATTCTGAAGCTAATTGAGCCTATAAATACCCCTTATTTCTTAGTTGGCTAAGCACAATTGAGAGGTGATAAGAACTGAGTCAAAACTCTAGTAAAATTACTTTCAAAAGTTTGAGTGTTCACCTCCTGAATTCATAAGTGTAAAAGTTCTGTAAAAGAGTGTGAGCCACTTACAAGTTTTGTAAAAAGGGTTGTTTGGTCCTTCCCCTCCAAGAAGGATTGATAGTGGAAGCCGAGAATCTTATCGGACAAGGTTTCGAAAGTAGATGTGGGTCATTTAACTAAACAACTATAAATCGCTGCGTACTTCTCATGGTGTGTAAGTTTTAAATTGTTACATTTCAATTTTTACTTAGCTGCAATCTTTCAATCTCCTTTTCTCAACTCTCTTTCGTATTCACTCGAATAATCCTCTTTACCAAAATCGCTTTCGTCGGACAAAACTTCTCAACGTATAAAGCTTTTTCTGAATTGGTTTAAATTGTTGATTTTTATCCGCTACACTAATTCACCCTCCCCTCTTAGTGCCGCTCTAGATCCTAACAAAAGTCAAGCTAGTGTTTAACCCAAGCTCCTTTGTTCTCATTAATGCTTATATCGGTGGCCTCCATCCCTCAAAAGTTCTTTTATTTAGTTATCATATGGTCGCCTACCATTTTTGTGGAGCTATTGCAAGAAGCTAATTATCATATCATAACATCATCCATAATTGAGAGAAAAAGGAACTTCGAACCCAAGAAAGCTCTAAGGGAAGAGAAGAGTTTAAGGCAAGGCAACTCTAAGTGATGCTATAATGATAAACTAAGGGGTGATTAAGCACCTAGACTTTCTACGCTGAACACATCGTATACTAAAGTGTTTATATAGATAAGAGAGAAGGGCTTGCTTTGCACCCCCCCCACACCTTACTGTCTCCTCCAACCTGTTGGAGCCATTCAAAATATTGTTGCTTCCATTAAGACCATGGATATGACATAGAAGATTACTATGATATGAAACCATAGATCGAGGAACTCATCCATAGTGGGAAGCTCAATCATTGCCTACATAAGGTGCAAGAGCCTTCTTTGAGATCACGAGGCCCTATTGAGCATCAAGTCAATGTCATTGTGGGAGGACTTATGACTGGAGGAACCAGTTCCACATCTGGAAAAAATTATATGAGAGACCCTCTATATAAGAGATTTCACCTCTCAAGAGATCCTCTGATCATGTTTAAGGAGGAAGAGATTGAGCACCTCGACCCTAATCATGATGATACCCTGGTGGTCTCCCTTAGGATTGCCAGCATATTAGTAAAGAGAATTTTGGTGGACACGAAAAGTTTTGCTGACATATTGTACTATGATGCTTTCCTAAAAATTGGGTTGAATGTCAAAGGCATCCACCCAATTTCCTCCGTGCTTATTGGTTTCATGGGAGATTCCATGACTCCTATGAGAATGGCAGATTTGTACATTACTTTTGGATTTGATGATTGCTCTAGAACCATAAAGACAACATTCCTGGTGGTCGACATCCCATCTGCCTATAATGTAATCATCGATTGCCTCAACTCTCAATCGCTTTCATGTGGTCATCTTAACCCACTATATGACCTTAAAGTTCTCTACTAGCTTTGGGGTTGGAATAGTCAAGAGTAACTCATGGGAATTTGATCAGTATTACCTTACGTTGGTAACACTTTCAAGGAAAATAGTAATCTCAATCTAGTAGCTGGATTTGAGAGAACCAACTCCTCAGATTGCCCATCTCGAGGCTAGAGAGACCTTACTAGAAAACCCCTTGATACAATAAGGCCAAGTAGAACTAAAAAGATTGGTTCAACTCTCTTAGAGGAAAAGAAGGCTAAGCTCATCAACTTCCTACATCATAATACAGAGGTCTTCAATTGGACTCCTAGTAACATCTAGGAATAGATTAGGCAATAGCCCAGAACTACCTCAACCTTGACTAAGAGCATTGGTCTATTTAGCAAAAGCTTTGGAGATTCGCACCAAATCGATAGGTGGTGATAGGACAAGAAGTCATAAACTCATGCATGGTGGCTTTATTCATGAGGTTCACTATGCAAAGCAGCTCACCAATGTAATTTTTGTAAATAAGAGTAATGAAAAGTTATGTACGTGTGTTGACTACATAGGTCTCAACAAAACTTGTCTAAAGGATAACTATCTCTTACATTGAATCAATCAATTGGTCAATACAACCTCAGGCTATGAATTTGCTCACCATTATGGATGCCTTCACTATGTACATCCAAATTAAGATGACATTAGAAGACAAGGTGTCACATACCCTTTGGGGTCTTTATTGTTATAAGGTTATGTCCTTCGGATTGAAGAATGCTAGAGCCACATACTAAACAATGGTGAATAAAATGTTCTAAGCCTAGATCAAAAGGAACATAGAAGTATATGTCAATGATATATTGGTCAAAAGTTGAACGTTAGACACTACCTGGCCGACCTAGTAGAAACCTTCAACATGCTTTATTAATTTTAAATGTGGCTCAATCTGATAAAGTATGCCTTCAGGGTTAGATCCGATAAGTTCCCAGGCTTTATGGTCTATCGTACTAGAATCGACATTAATTCAGAGAAGGTGCATGTCATCCTAAACATGAGGTCTCCAACGTCCACCAAGGAAGTACAATAGTTAACTGGTTGAATCGTGGTCCATAGCAAGTGATCATTGTTTGTCATTCTTCAAAAAAAGTAAAGCAGTTGAAGGACTTCTAATGGACCGAACAATGCCAAAAGGCATTCAAACAACTCAAAGAGTATTTGGTAGCGCCATTCCATTTTTCTAATCTTAACCTCAAGGAGGACCTATACCTATACCTTTTAGTTACTCCCACAATGGTCAGCTCTGTTCTGGTCAGAGAACAAGAGAAGGTCTAGAAGCTAATATATTATACAAGCAATGTCTTGCAAGATGTGGAAACCCCGTATCCAAACTTTAAGAAATTTACATATGCCTTGGTGCTATCAGCTAGGAAGCTCCATCCATATTTTCAATCTCACTATATAATCATGATGATGGATCAATCGATGGAACAAATTTTGTCTAAGCCAGATGCTTTAGGGTGACTTTTGTAGTGGAGCTTAGTGAGTTTGATTTCTCTTACTGCCAATGCATTGCTATAAAATCTTGGGCTTTAACGATTTCATCATGGTGTTGACTTTGAAAAATATTTGTCCCTCAATTCTTAGCCATGGACCCTTCATGTCGATGGATCTACAACCATCAAGGAAGGAGGTGCAAGGCTTATTTTGCAAAGCCCTGATGGGGACACATTTGAACACTCCCTTCACTTTGAGTTCAAAGTGGTGACAACGAGGCCGAGTATGAGGCTTTTCTTATGGGACTTCACATTAGCAAGGGCATGCTGGTAAAGAAGCTGAAAATATATATCAACTCACAATTAGTTGTCAACCAAGTCAAGGGACTTACGAGGCTCGCAATCCTATCATGACACTATATCTCATGTTAAATCTTAGATTTTGATAATGAAACCAATTGATAAAGTTATGATCTAATCTGCATTTTGAGTGACTCAGGACTAGCTTCGATCAAGGATAGATAAATTGAAGTAGGTAGAATCAAATGTTGGGCCGGAGTAAAACATGTTAGAAGATTGATCGTCATGCTGACAAAAGGCTTTGTGCCATGAGTTCAAGCATCGGGCCAGAAGCAGTGGACATTGCACTAAGGAGATCGGAGTTGCGAGGGTCAACATATCAATTGGATAATACACTATAAGAGAGGACGATACGCCGAAGGTTCGGATGAAACACCAGATGAACCAATGACATGCCAGACAACATATGATTAATGCTTGTAATAATTTATCTAGATTAAATTAGTTTAAAGATCTAATTGAGTTAGCTTTGAATGTAATTATGTCAACTTAATTAGGGGCCAAATGGGCTGCAATCAGGGTTGTTTTGGGTCAAGAGGAAGGCCCAAATAGTGACCTAGAGCCACATCAGGCGGTGGCACCGCCAGGGTTGGCGATGGAACCGCTTGAGGCTCAATCTCCAAGACATAGTCTCCGAGACTATATCAGGCGGTAGTATCGCCCAGTGTCAATGCTGCAAGTGATAGTACCGCCCAGCACACGCGATGGTACCGCTAGTACCTCAAAATCTCGGGATGTTTAAAATTTTAGCTCCATTTTTAAAGCCATTTAGGGTCTATAAATACCCGACTATTCCTACTTAGAACAGCAAGAAAGTAGAACAAACTCTATGATTCTAAAGCTGTAAACCTTGTTAAAAAATTGAGTTCTCTCCTCCATATACTTAGAGGTTGTTTTAAGGGAGAGTGAGGGAATACTTTAAAAGGGGTTGTAAAGGTTATCTCCTGAGCTTGTCAAAAGAAAAAAGTGCTATAAAGTAGTTGATCTTCACTCGTTGGAAAGAAGATTATTAGTGGATGCCGGTGGCCTTGACGGAAGAGGAATCAGGAGTGGATGTAGATCACGATAACCGAACCACTATAAAATTGGTATGCCTTCTCTTCTTTGCTGTTTACCCTTACTACTTATTAAGTTTGTTGGTCACTCTATCTTGCACTTACTTTAAGTTAAAGCACTTTCATTATTAGTTTTAATCAGAATGAAGTTTTCAAATTGATATTTTTATCGTAAGCACTAATTCACCCCCCTTGTTAGTGCCAATTTTGGTCATAACATCTTGGAGGTCCAAAGAATGATTATTAATATCCCCTCCTTTAGCATTGAGCAAATCCCACAAGAACAAAATGCCGCAACAGATGCCCTCTCAAAATTGGCTTTAGGGGTCGAAAGCTCAGCTCTAAGAATTCAAATACAATAGATGCCCTCCTTCCTATGTCTAGTTGGATGGAGGACATACTTCGCTACCTAATGATAAAAAATTTACAAGCAAATCCGAACGAAGTTAAAAAAGTCTAGAGGCAACATCATTGTATTGCTTAATCAATGGGGAACTCTATCATTAATCCTTGACTCAACCTCTTCTCTATTGCCTCTGCCCTGAGGAGGCAACACGGGTGCTCCACGAAGTTCACGAAGGAACATATAAGGAACATATTGAAGCTTGTTCATTATCCTAACACTAAGTTCAAGGAGTTTTATGAATCCTTCAAGATTCAGCTCCATTTTAGTTCTACCATGCACCCCCAAACCAATGGGTAAGCTAAAGTCACTAATCAGGATATTCTTGAAGGCCTTATAAAGATGGTATTTGAGCATAAAGGAACTTGGGTAGACGAACTCTTAAGAATCTTGTGGAGTTATTACACCACCCCGAGAGTGTTGACGAGAGAGTTTCCTTTGTACCTGGCATTCATAATGGAAGTTGTTAGACTCACTAAGATTATAGTGGCGATAATCTAAACACAAAATTATGGTATAGTGGCTTTAGCTGAATGGCTTCAGGTGAACCTTGACTAGCTTGATGAAGTGATTGCTAGTCATAAGTATTCTATAAACCAATCACGTGAGTGATGACACATGTGAAATGATACATACTCTTTTTACTTATTATTTATTTAATATTTTTTTTACTTTATGTTGCTTGTTGCATATATTGTGATGTCCATGGATCTTTGTAATGTGAATCAGATTATGATGAGATCATGATAACGAGACCAAGTTACCTTTAAACACAAACCCTAAATAATCTCTATCATATGTTACTCAAGAGGGATATTGAGATAACTAGATAGATTAGTGTACTGTATACTCATCCATATGATAGAGGTGGTTGGTCTCATAGCTGCTTATGTGGGGACACTAGAGATACAGTGTAGGTGCTCATTGGAGAATGAGTTCACTGATTGATCCGCTCACGGAATGTTGGATAGTTGATGATATCTTATTATCAAACAACGATTCTATCATCCTAGTGGTGTATTTGATCTTTATACTTGACACCAAGGATGTCCTATATGAGTACTCTACTATTTGATACCAAACTTATAAGTCTGAAAGTTTTAAATTTAGTACAACCAGCCATCGAGGGTGGTAGCCAACCTTACAACGACAATTGAGCATCGATAGATGATCATATACCCTTGATGTCATACGAGGAATATCCTATGTATTCTTGCTCAAGCAAATCCCTAGCTATGATCATTCAGATTGAGAGAGAAAGAGTTCTCTAGGAGACTCCGAGTAGAGTAAGACTCGAGTAGAAATCGTATAGGCTTGATAACACCATACTTGAAATATAGCCTCTAGGATATTAGATAAATGAAGGATTAGAGATATACGGTAATTGAGGATACACAAGTCCAATGGATTGGATTCCCTTGTATCATCTAGGGACTATGGTGTAGTAGCATAGTACTTCCGTAGTCGATGAGTCGAGTAAATTATTATATAGATAATAATTTACTAAGTCAAAAGGAATTCTGATAGGTATGACTCATGACCATCTTGATATTGGGCCTAGAGGGTAACACAATATGGTAGGTGTTGCGATGAGTAGAGGTTCGAATATGAGATATCTATTGGAGCCCCTATCTTAATGGATATCTAGTAAGCCCTTGAATTATTGGATCATATGGATAAGATTCAATAAGAGACTATGAGAGATTACTAGGTAGAGATCCACTAATCTAAGAAGTTTGGATAGTTGGATGAAGATCTAGTATCCAAAAGGATAGGATCCATTAGGATTAAGTCGATAGGGACCTCAATAAATAGGAGGAAACCAAAGGGGCATAGGCTAGACCCTTTTTAACTACCACCTCCTATTCTCTTCCCTCCTTCACCTCCTTAGCCGATAGCCCTAGTTTGGGGGGTGTGGATAGCAAGAAGAGCCGACGCCTTCTTGATCACTTGGTGCATGTGGAGAGGAAGATCGAGTAGTGATCCAAGGAGCGTCTTCACTGCATCTACCTAGGTAAAAAATCTATACTCGTAATAGCCTCCTCATAAGTTTGAGGATTAATATCCTTAACATTCTATTATCTTATATGTCCTACATATCTCTTAAGAGGATGGGCTACTTTGTCGGACCTACATAAAGTTAGAACATGTGTACTAGGTGTCTGAATGGCCTCTAGCTATGGAATGGTGCTTGAGTTAGGTTCTCCAACCTCGGTCAAATCTATCATACTCATATTATCTCCACCAAGAATGTGTTTCTTCTCAAGGAACACTACCCTCATAGCTACAAAGATCTTTTGGTCCTTGGGATGACAAAAATAATACTCACAAGTTTCCTTTGGGTATCCCATGAACTTGCATCGCTCCATCTTGGATTCCAACTTGTCAGGGTTATATCTTCTAATGTGGGTGGAGTAGCCCCAAATCTTAATATTAAGATCGGGCTTCTTCCCTTTTCATATCTTATATAGTATAGATATTACCAACTTAGTTGGAACTCTGTTTAGAAGGTAAGCTACGAACTTTAGGGCGTATCTTCAGAATGAGATGGGCAAGTCGGCAAAACTTATTATGGACCATACTATGTATAACAGTGTGTAATTCCTCTTTTTTGATACACCATTGAGCTGAAGTATATAAGGAAGTGTCCATTAAGATAGAATCTCATGGTCCTTGAGGAACTCGATGAACTCTTTACTCAAGTACTTACCTCCTCAATCTGATCGAAGAGTCTTGATACTCTTTTTAGTCTGGTTCTCTACCTTATTCTTATATTTCCTGAATTTCATGAAAGCCTCAGACTTATACTTCATCAAGTATATATGTTCATACCTAGAGAAATCATCAACGAATGTAATGAAGTAAGAATAACCTCCTATGGCCTAAGTCGACATGGGACCATATACATCACTATGTATGAGTACCAGCAACTCAGTGGTTCTCTTTCCAATTCCACTAAATGGAGAGTTGATCAACTTTCTATAAAGGCAAGACTTGTAAGTTGCATATGACTCATAGTCGAATGGATCTAGATATCTATCATTCAGTAGCTTTTGAATCCTTTCCTCATAGATATGACCTAGCCTACAACACAACAGGTATGCACTATTCACCTCATCTCATTGTCTCTTGGATATGCTTACATTTATGATATGTGGAGTAATATCTAGCATAAATAAATTATTATGTAATATTCCTCTAGTGATAATCTTATCATCCAATATTACTAAATAACCATTATTCTCAAAAACTAATTTATATCTATTAACTATCAAATATGAAATAGAAATAATATTTTTGATAATAGAAGGAACAAAGTAACAATCATCCAATGCAATAGTAGCTTTACTAAACAGATGTATGGTGACCTCGCCAATAGCTACTATAGCAAGTTTTGCTACATTACCCATCTTGAGGTCCATCTCACCTCTCACCAATCTCCTAGGTCTTGCTAAAACCTGCAATGAATTGCAGATGTGATAAACACTATCGATATCCAAAACTCATGTGTTATTATAAGAGTTTAACAAATAAAGACTGATCAGCTTCTATTTCACATTCTCTGTAAGGTACTCTTTGTAGTTCCTCTTCCAGTGCTTATCTTTGCTATGGTGGAAGTATTGTCCTTTGTCATTTGTCGGGTCTTTCTTATCAACCTTTGCTTTATCTTGTTTGCCCTTGCCCTTCCCTTTCTTAAGAGACTTCTCTACTTTCCTTTTCTTTTGTCTCACTAGCATAGAGGATTGACTTCTCTTTCTTGATGGTGCTACTCTCAACCTCCCTCAACATATTGAAGACCTCAAGGAGAGTCACCTCAAGTTTGTTCATATTAAAATTTATAATAAACTAAGAAAATAAATCTGGTAGGGATTGAAATACAAGATCTAAACACAAGTTATCATCTAGGACTATTCCTAGACCCATGAGTTTTTCTATTCACTCAATCATCTTAAGGACATGGTTCTGAACCGGTATCCTCTTAGTCATCATAGCATGGAAGAGATTCTTAAATATCTCATATCACTGAGTTCTTCCTTATTCCTTAAACAGTTTACAGGGATGCAGGAGAATAGATTTAACATCCATATTTTTATGTTGCTTCTGTAACTCAAGAGTCATGGAGCCCAACGTGTAACACTGAGCAAGAGTGGAGTCATCTATGTATTTTACGTAACGAGCGATCTCATCCTCCCTTGCCCCTTTCTTGGGCGTAGGTATCACTGTGTCAAGGACATACATAATTTTTTAAATCTTGAGAATGATTCTTAAGTTACGGAGCCAATCCGTATAATTTGGACTAATGAGGTGGTTGACATCAAGTATGCCATATAAGGGATTTGAAAGCGATATTTTTCTGAAAATAAAGATGCAACTAAAATAAATAACATATAGATTTTATAAAAAAAT